>NW_007362544.1:62031-73982 GCF_000346735.1 Prunus mume
CGGGAGCTGCAACGGCGGCTGGAGCTGGAGCAGGAGCAGGAGCAGCAGAAGTTCCTGCAACATCGGCGAGTAGCAGAGCTGGAGCAGGAGCAGGAGCAGCAGAAGTTCCTGCGACGTCGGCAAGTAGTGAAGGCGGATTGAAGGAGGTGGACATGCCTCCAAGAAAAGCGAACTCAAACTTGTGTATAATTTTGTCTCTTACTAACTCACTATATTTCTAAAAATATAATGCTATGAATGCTATAAAAACTACTATTGGATGACAATTGGATGAATGAAATGTTATAGGATCTTCTCTATTTATAGGCAACAAGACCTCTGTTTAGAAAAGATGTGATTGAAAAATATCAACAAATGTGTCTTTTCATGTTGCAACTATAAGCTAAGAAGTGCAATGTTTCATTTATTATGAAACAATGCAACTTAAGCCAAGAAGTGTAATGTTTCAATTTCTATGAAACAATGCAACTTTTCATATATGAAACAATGCAACTTAAGCCAAGATGCAATATTTTAATTTCTATGAAATGATGCAACTTTTCATATATGAAACAATGCAACTTATCACATAAATTATTATTATTTTACAAACAAAATAAATAATACTTTATTTTTCCTCGGTTAAGAACATGACTATTCCCAATGGATACATACCAATTCATAAAAGTCATGTACTTAAAATCACAAGTCCCACAATTTAATTTTCATTCAATTATTAAAAAATTAAATATAAATATTATAATTTTCTAACAGCATGACTTCGAAGTAGTGGCATCTACTTCCTATTATTAATTGAATCTATTAATTACTTTTAATTCATTATTATATTATGTCTATGAATGGAATAAATTGAAATAAAAAATTCAACTTAGTTTCTTACTGAATAATGTGAGTTGTACAAGTTCTTCTGTCATGTCATGTTTGTCCACACCCATGGCGATGACATTTACTCTTATTCATTGCTTTCTGTTTTGCTCTCTTCAATCTTTTACCACAGCCCTTCGCCCTTACTTGAAGCGGGTCATTCAAATGTGGTGAAAGATAACTACTAGTTGCATTTTCATTATTGCCTCCACATATATTGTTACTACGACACACCACAAAATTTATCTTTTCTCGCATACCTTCAAAACTTTCTAGTAGAACTTTACTTGCCTCTTGAGATACCAAGGCACCATCAATAAGTTCAAAAGCAAGTTTAGACAATCTTGTTTGCCTCATTAATAATGAATTATCACCACTTTCAGTAGTAATTTGCCTTCCACCCTCTTCCACAACTATATCAAATTTTGGGCACTTGTCCACCTCTTTAATATATATTTATTTGACAAATACCCAATTTGTCTCATTTTCATGTATGCCAACACATGCCTGCATAAGATCCTTCAAATTCAAATTTCATACATATACATGAAGCATAGTTTGCAACTTTGTCAACCATGACTTCTCGCACCTTCAACTTGAAGCTACCATCTTTTTTCCTCTCCATTACCTTATAAAAGCATAAATTGTCATCCTCTCTTGCAAGTTGAAGTACACATGCCAAACATTTCCACAACTCTTTTTGAAACTTGTAGAAAATTTTACAAGTATAAATGGCAGCCATTTGCTTCTCCATTATCAATGGAGATTTCAACATAGGCTGCTCATTGACATCAACATAATCAATAATTATCTCTTCATGACGTTGTTGGGCAAGCGCTCTATTAAACCGTAGTATGAAATCCATTAAAGAATTTCTTTTTTGAAATATAGAGCTTGAAAAATGCATGAACACCCTCTACTCGTTGGCTACTTGACAGTCCTATTGAAAAAGAATATCTTTCACATATGTTGGCACCCATCTTGAACGTATTCTATAGATCGAAGATAGCCACTCATCATCATTTAGTTTACCTTGTGGACCACATCCATCCACTTTGACTCAAATTCTTCCTTTGTGTATGATTCCCACAACCAAAAAGAATAGTTTGACCATGGTTATTAACCCCTACCAATGGGGCAAATACCATACCATATTGATTAGTATTGTAAGTGGTATCAAATACAACCACATCACCATAAAACTTATAAGCTCCTCTAGATGTTGGATCAGCCCAAAAGCAATGTTTAAGCCTATCATCATCGTTAGCCTCTGTCATGAAAAAGAATGATTCATTTTTTGCTTGCTCACTAATAAAATGCTCACTCAACATTTGTGCATCATGCCCCTTCATCTTTCTCTGCAATTGTCTTTTGTAGTTATATAAATCTTTCTTTGTATATCCAATGTTTTGCATCCCTCCTGCTTGCACTTCAAGAAGAATAAATTGTTGATGTGTTGGGATATTAACATCACCAAATTGTTGATTTGTTCCTTCTCTTACCTTCAAAAACGCAATCTTAGCCTTACACCCACTTCGTACTACACCTCGCCGCCTTTCAGTTCCATTAGAAACTTCTTTGGAATATACTCCCTCTTTGTAGCACACATATTCTTTTCTCAAGATCTCATCAGAAGTTTTACTCCTTTGCTGACAATAACTTCAAAAACTGAAGCCCGCTTGTTTTGCATAGTTGTTATAGAAGTTATAGGCATCCTCAAGTGATTCAAACTCTTGACCAATTTTTGGTACATGCTGATCTTCTACTTGAGGATTGCAAAATAAATCTGAATTATTTTCATTAGTATCTTCCATAAATTCATATGTCCCGAGTCCTTCTTGTGGGCTTCCCCATCTCTAAAGTTTCATCTATTAAAGCAAAAAATAACAAAAATATTGGTCAATGGGACATTGGTAAACAATAGCAAAGAATATTGTAGCAATGCTTAAACCAAAAGCCAAACTCGTAAGTGCATATGCTTAAACCAAAAGGAAATAGAATAACTTAGCCAAAACCATAAAAAAACAAAGACCAATTAGTAGCCAAATCCATATAACCCATACATTAGTGCTTTCTGTTTTTCCAATTCCAACCTTCGTGATTTCCAACGAAACCCAAATCTTATTAGTAAACAATCCCATGCCATAAGAAAATCAGAAAACTTTGTATAAGCAAAATGGAAAATACCCATATATCATTAAGCAAAATAAATAAATAAATAAAAATATTCTAACCTGGAGGAGTAGCTATGATATTGCCAGGGATGAGAGCACACAGAAGAGAAGGTGCTGAAAAGAAGAAATAAAAATATTATAACCCAGAGGAGCAGCTGTGATATTGCCAGGGATGAAAGCACAGAGAAGAGAAGGTGTTGTGGTGGAAGAAGGAAACAGAGGTTAGTAGATTGGAGGTGTAATGGTCACAAATAGAAGTCCGCATCCACTCCGCACACTTGGACTTTGCAATAGAGAAAGTCATAGTATACAATATTATAATGTAAATATCATGGCAGGAATAGATTTATTCTCTCTTTAGCGGGCACATGGGTAAGGCTGAGTCCAGCTCCCCTCATAATAGTTTTAAAATGATACATATTCCAACTGTGGGGAGCCATATATATCTTGGATTTTATAACTGGCGTGGTGCGGTTCATGTTATTGACTCAGAGTATTTGTAGACCCAAACATGGTTTGCCAAATTATCACATGATGGATTTTATTAGATAATTTGATAACATCATAACGTGGCAATGAGATACGATATTTTATTGTGAAATAACAAAAGTTGGAAAAAAGAGATTCTTATCTCTTTCGTTAGTCTGCGTCTCAGGAAAGACGATGGGGGCGCACACAGCCCGTGTCCTTGCCGCCAGTGTATGAGCCTGGCAACGGCATGCGTCGTATGAGCCGATGTGGACTGCGAGAGCGTTGGAGCCCATGGAGTGACGCCCTCACTTCAAAATGGTGACAACAGCGAAGTGGTGCATGTATACATAGTGGCAAGTTCTCTGGCGTGCCAAAGTTTAAGCGGTGATGGAGGTACCTCGCTGACTTTACTGGCTCAAGTGACTTCGCCATGGAGATGTGGTAACGAAAGATGCAAGTCAACGAGCTCGGATGGCAGCCACCAGGAGTTTTTCAGGAGCAACTCTCCACAGCTCCATCCCTAGTGTGGCACGACCACTCCCCAGAGCCGATCTAATTTTCGCCTGCTGTTCTTAATTTTCAGAGGAGAGACACATAGGTGTCTTGAGCACACTTCGCCAAGGGGCTGGGCCAATGAATATAGCTCAGTATGATAAAGGAAAACGAGACCTTTTGTCTGCTTTTCCTGTAGACGGCGCCAACTATTAACGGGTGATTTAGCATGGACCCTAGAGGATATATGGACAATCACACACATTATACAGATTTAGAGTGGTTCACTTATGAATCGGGCTACATCCACTGTAGAGCTTGGTATTTATATTTCGCTACGAATGACTATTACAATATACGTGGAGAGCCTGTAGTAGGTCTCTCATAATCCCCTGTCAATGGGAGTTGGGCCTCTTACATTATACAGGAAGAAGAGGGGAGCCATGTGTGCCCCTTGTTTAATGGGCAGCTTGGGTTGGTCACTTGAGGCACAGGAAAGAGGCCAATCTTGGTACTTGCGGCATGTGGGAGACCAACTTAAGTGGTCCACTTTGTTGGAAATTAGGAACGTTATTAAATTGTTATTTAGTTTCCTTTTATTAGTTGATTGTAATTGATTTGGAGCAGCCTCCAAGTAACCTAGTTTTCCTAGTTAAGCTTGTAATATCTCCATAAATACTTAGCCTTTTGGCTCTATCAATAACAACCCGAGAATTATTTTCTTAACAAAATCTCTAATTTCACATGGTATCAGAGCACCGATTCTAGGGCGTCTCTTGAAACTTTTTACAAACCTTATTTTCTTCACAATCCAATGTTTCACAACCCTAGTTGCTAATCTTTGAAATCCTCTGCCAAATTGAGAGTCGTTGGCGCTTTTCATCCCTCACCCATAATGGGTATTCATCTTGCACAGTCGTCTTGTTCACCCTCTCCTTAATAATCAATATTTTATTCCCGCTACCAAAGCCATACCATCCCACAGTTCCTACATCTAACTAAACCAACAGTCGCACCCTTCTTTGGCGCTGCAATTTCCTTACGTTTTTCATACAAGTATTGCTCTCTATACAAATCATATTGAGCCATCTCTAGTCATGCTCTCTGTTGCAATCAGATATTGAGCCCATGTTTTCATGTCTACTACGCTTGCCACAACCACGCCACCTTCGGCCTTCATCGAGCCTACCCATCATTTTTTTAAGTTGTCTATGCTTGCTGCAGACACGCCGTCTTCATTGCGGTTCCTTCGTGAGCCTCGTCACTGCCTCACTGAGCCGTTTATTTTCTCTGTGAGCCTCGTCAATGCTCACCTCGCCATCATGTCTTTGGACAAGCCACGACATCTCTAACAAACGCGGGAGGCTCTACACTAGCACCACTGCTGTTGACCAGCCACTGTGTTCATTGATTCTTTGCCCCTGCCTAGAAACCATCGATTGCTCGTATCCAAGCCATCTATCGTAATCTTCCTGAGAGCACCTTTGCACAACTGCTGGTCCTTTTTCTCTGTGTTGCCATCGCTTCTTTGCACCACGACAACCCAACATGAGGGTTCACTTTATCTCCTTTGTTGATATATCAGTTTCTCTTTGAGGTTTCACATCAGACCCAATTTTTTGTGTTCTTTCTCTAGCTAATTTTTTTCTTGGCCAAGTTTGATATTTTCTTTCTGTCTCCACATCACTCAATTCTTCTTCTTCTTTTTTTGGCTAACTTTTTCGATGGGTCATATCCTTTTTTCGGCGGGTCATTTTTCAAACCAAAAGAAAAAGTATTTTTTTTCACTTTCACGCCATCTTCTTGGCGTTGCTCCTTTTCTTTTTTTTAATCTTTCTTTCATCATTATTTTTCATTCTCTTCTCTTTTTCCAAATCTCAACCCTCTACAAGCTTCGGATTTGAGGGGCAGATATGGGAGATAGACACATTGTCACACATCAGCTGCACACAGGCAGCTGCACACCATCATCAATAGCTTCCGCACAATTGCACCAGCAACATCATCAATCAGTTGCACCAGCAACACCATCATTCAGCTGCCCCAGCAGCATCATTATTCAGCCTCAAGAAGAGGCATCATCAACAACATTTGTTGCACATTAGCAACAAAATCACCATCGTTGCACATCAGCAACATCAACAACAGCCTCCATACATGCAAAATGCATTGAACATCAGCACAACTTTATTTGGGTTCTGCTTCCTTCAACTCACGACTGTCATACATCGTCGGATTTGAGAGGAGCAACAACCCCCTTTACAGCAGCAACAATGGATATAAGAAAATGGAGAAGACAAAAAAAGCTACCTAGCAACAATGGCTAAAATCACAGCAGACACAGGGGGGTTGAAACCATGGTGGAGAAAGCAAATAAGAGAGAGATTTAGAAAAGAGAAGCTCGCTCAAACTGGAGACGAAAGCAAAGGAGGCTGAGGGAGAGAAAAGCCCACCAAACAGGCCTTAAGGGATTGAGAATGGGACTAGGAAAGGCAATGAAATGGAATTGAACAAAGAATAGAATCTAGTACATAGTTTTGGTTGGGAATTATGATGGAATGGAATTAGTTCCACTGTTCGCTTTTGCATCTGTAATCGGATGTAATAAACTGTAAAATAAAAGTGAATAGCAAAAAGCAGTTCTTTTTTTTTATAGAATATTTAAGTTTCCACAACTGTTAAATTCTTGTTTTCTTCTAAAAACAGTTTCTGGAAAATATATTCTGTTATGTAGATTGTACTTTAAAAAAATTGTCATCTAGAACTAATTTGCAAGATAGATGGACGCGTTCGCGGCTCCCGTTTGGCCCGGCGTCTTTTGCTCGTGGAAAGCGTAGTTTGAGTCAACAGTTCTCATATGAACATGGGCGGGTCCCATATGGGGGTTGCTGCTTGGAGGGGCCCACTCGGTCTTAGGACACGTACCACCGTATGGTTCCTTTTGTTATTTTCCCCTTATTAAAAGAGACAATGTTATAATGGTTTTATGTGGTGAAAATCATGGGCATCGCTTTAAAATTTGAAAATCAAATAAGTGAAGATTATTGCAAAAGATTTCTTGCATGTCAAATACGCAAGTGTATGTTTGGCTTCTTTTATAGCATGTAAACTGCTAAAATCAACGTCTAGAAAAATATAGTCGATAAAGAAAAACTTTTAAGACGACGATTTATCACACTCGTGTGCTTAAAGTATGAAACTTTTAAAATAAATACAATTGCAAAAAAATATTTACAATACTTTGTAAGTCGTGCGTAGAGCGCGTGATTAAAAAAATAATGATCATAACATTAACTTGGTAATCGTCGCTATGGTCTCCATTAGAAATTTAGCCTTCCAAGTAAACCTTTTCCCCTCTCTACTAATTAGATTTCTAATGGAGTCTGTTGACCAGTGTTTGTGCTGATTATTTAGATGTCACTACCGAGTTGAAAACCTATAAGGATTACTAGAAATGTCAGTTAAATTTTCTGAAAATGAGTGCTGAATAGATGATATGACCCTTTTTTCTTTCATTCTTAATCTCAGGTTCAACCAAACCGTGTGTAAACTTTATGTTCCATTTAGGAAACTTCCTTGATGGGTCACAGATCCTTCTTGTTTTGTTTTGAAAATGGTAGTGATAGACAAAGATGATATTAAAAGCAGTAAATAATTAGTTTGTTACACTAAATCGTTTGTTTGTTAGTCTAATCTTATGCAGCTGTATTTGACAGCTCACCGTTGCATCTTAATATAAAGCTTGTAAAAACCGTCTGGAAGATAACATTATAAAGTCGATGAAAATAAACCGTGTGGGCCACCTAGGAAGAGCTTTTCCACCGCACTTTGATTTTCCAAGAAGCTCTCTCCTTTCCATTATTGCCTTTACCAGAACCTCTTCTCCACTAATCCCGTAACACTATAGCATCTTCTTCTCATTGTTTTCAGTTTAGGCGGGATGGAAATCAGATAATTAAAGAAAGAAAGCAGAGGATCCATCTTGGAAAGTTCCTTTCTTTTTCTATTGAAATTCCTCTGTTTTCTCAGCAACCAACCAGAGGTATTTACGTCTCAAAGAAAAGCACTTGCTTATTAGCTGTGGAAATTGTGAGAGCAACAACTGGTTTACTGGTTTGCAAATACTCGTCGTGGAGATCAGTCTTCTTTTGAGCCATCTTTAACACCTAGTAGTAATCTTTACATACCCTCCTTGAGTTCCAGGGATGAGGGCTACTTCAGAATCAGCAGAGTGGATATTTTTAGCTACTATCCTTGGCCTAGAGATGTTGTCAGCCGCTTGTGATCAGGCTTCCTCCCCAAGAAGACCCCACTATGCCCTATCTGGTATGCTGTTGGCTATTGCAGCTGTGCTCATTTCCATCTGGGAGCTAATTTACAAAGGTAAAAGGGAAGGAGTTGTGTTGAGGAGATGGGGAATGCTCTGGTGGTTTTATCATCCACCACCTCCTCGACATACGCCTTTTGGTACTCTTACTGACATTTATGGACTAGTTGCTGGCATCTCACAGTGCATTTGCTCTATAATTCAGTATGTTTACTGCCTTCGGCATGCTGATAATCCTATCAAAGCATCCATTTTGCCTGCCATATTTCTCATATGTTTAGGTGGTTCAAAACTAGGTAAGAACCAAAGGAACGCCAATACCACTGATAACAACATCTTGAGAAAGCCTTCGGATAGTAATTCCTCTACCCATACCTCTACAATTACTAGGACTTCAAGTTCAAGCCCGCTATTTCAGGCTCAAGGGGGTCTTCTTCGATCCAGGTTGAGAGCCCCTCGGATGCGCTGGACTACCTCTCTACACAATCGCTTTGTTCATGCTGTTGAGCTTTTGGGTGGCCATGAAAGTGAGAACTAGTCCTTGCTTTCATCTTTAATTATCCTTTGTGTATACGTTGTGTTCAACAACTTACAGTTAAAAACAAGAAGAAAATGGTAAAGTACTTGTTATGATTTTTTATCCTGTTAAATCCTTTTCTTTTTCTGTTAAATTAATAATGTTATGGGTTTATACATTAGGGGCTACACCAAAGTCAGTTCTTGAGCTTATGGATGTCAAAGATCTCACCTTGGCCCATGTCAGATCTCATTTACAGGTGATCTAATCAATCAATTAACACTAACTAGTTTTCCTAACCACATCATCATTTCTTTAATTAAATGTGTGTTCTTCTTGTACCTTTGACTATTATACGCTTGTTTGGCTTTTCATCTTAATGCGGCTGTTGAAGTTGAAACACTAATATTACGTACTAATGAAGCTTAAGTACAGATGCAGTGTACAAAATTTGCAATTTTTACAGCCTACATTAGTTAACATTGTATAGGTGTTTAAATGGTATAGCGTTTGACTGGCTCCTGTCCTTTGTCCCAAACCACCATCCTCCCCAGCGCAACCACACCCCGCCCTTCTCTCTCTCTCTCTCTCTCTCTCTCTCTCTCTCTCTCTCTCTCTCTCTCGGTCAAAAGGACATTGCTTCGGGTTAAAATAAGATAAAATTCTTATGCAGTTAAAGTTAATTGACGGAAGGGTGTGACTGTCTGTTACAAATGAAACCTGTTCAGTTTGACTAGAATTCTCCCTAGAATATTGCACATCATTCATACTAGCCCCTTGACACATGCTTGCCAATTGGTTTTCTTTTTTATTATTTTATTTTATTTTTAGAATTAAGAAAAAATAACATGGGTAGTTATGTTCTATAAAAGTATGACATATTATTTGATTTTGTTTTTAATTTTAATTTTTTTAAATATAAAAATGTGAATTTACCATATTATTCACATTTAATTAATAATTTCAATTATTAATGTTTGAATTAATCAAGGGCATTTTTTGGTATTTTGAATGTTTTCACAATTTTCTGTCTTTTGCTTTATATATAGATAAAGGTTTGAACTATTTATTTATATACCAACTCTTAGCATTCCTATATAATTTAATCTTTATAAACAAACCCATAAAATGACAATTGACACTATTGAACTTAGTTTTGATTATTAAATTACTTTAATGTCCTGTTGAGTGTTTTGAGGTTAGACTTATTTTAAAAAATCGATGGTAGTTTTATAATTTATAGGAAGTTCAAAGCCTCTTTATTATGTTGTAAATGAGCTTTGTGTGTTTTTCTAAAGTCCATTTAATGTAGATTTTTTATATATATAATTTAGGCCCATATATTGGGTATAATAGTGAATCTTCCAAAATATTTATGTACTTGCACTGTATTTTGACAAGTCTAGAACCAAAAGAAATCATAAATTTTTTGTAATCTCTCGCTCTCTCGCTCTCTCACTCTATTTTTTTTATTTTTTATTTAATTTAATTTTTTATTTTTATGAACTGGGGGAGAGGGTGTAAAACCCCAAGAAACAACTGGTCAAATTATGATTGTAATGCCAATGCTTTATTATCCATTCTAATATGCATAAATTATGATTGTAATGCCAATGCTCTATTATCCATTCTAATATGCATCAAAATTATTAATGTGTGCAGATGTATCGGACGGTGAAAACCGCCGATAGAGCAGCGGCCTTTTCAGGTTAATAATGCCCTCTACTTTTTCCAGTTTTTTATTTCTTAATTTATTTCAAAAACAATTTTGAAACATGTGCAATACGACACAACTTTATGATTTTATTGTACAGGACAATCTGATGTCCATGAAAATGCATCATCTGTGGATGCCACTGAAGACATAATTTTTTATCTTCAGAACCCAAGAAGGTCTGGTGATCAGCTCTTATCAGCGCAGACTATTCATGTTCAAGATAACAAGGACTCGTGGGAAAATTCTTCAAGGTAAACACGAATTAAACTGTGTTGAAAAACAACAATCAGTGACTAATTAAAACAATTATATAAATAGAATTTATATACAGTAATGTCCTAATGCAATGTCCTAAATACAGTAATTTCACCCCTTCTCGGGGCTTGAAGTTTGCATCCCAGGATTCAATTATCTGTATTCTAAGCCCTAGCACTCGGACTTAGAATCTGGCGAAAATAATTTTAAATCTCAAAGTGCCCAAGTGCCCAAGGCCCATCTTTTTTACCATTAAATATTATATAATTTTATATAATATTCAAAGCCCAAGTAGATTTTGAAGCCCAAATTGCTTCTACTTGGCTCACTTCCATTACTAAGCGTGAGACTTCCACACTTATAAAGACCTCATTCTTTCTACTTTCTACCAATGTGGGACTAAGGTTCTTGAATTTCATTCAAACTTCCAACAAACTGCTCATTTGTTGCTTAATTAATTTGCATATTAAATCTTTTTGCAGCTTTTTAGTCTTAGATAATACGAAAGGAAGGCTTTAAACTTCTTTATTTATTTAGTTTTGGAAGTAGACGAGATGGAAATTCTAAGAAATAATTAAGGGGGATTTTAATGGAATTCTACTTTTTTTTCAATCAGCACAAAATGTAAAGACTAAAGTGCGAGCAGATGGAGAGAGAGTGGCTAATTAAGCTAGCTTTATATTCTCTGATTGCTTTTTCATCTGTATGCATTGCTTCCATTCCACTAATAGAAAATATTCTCTCAAAATCTTGGTTTGTAGCACGGGAGAAACTTCGCTGCATGCAATCGGGGCAAATATACAATCTCTTGATGATCAGGAGGTAGTGGTACCAATTTAATTACGATTTAAAGTAAATTATTTCGAAAACATACACACACACACATATATATATAAACACATATATAATCTTGAAATATTAATTAAAAAGTTGTCATTCGTATATATATCATGGGAATAAGTGAACAAAATAAAGGAAATCATGTTTCCATCTTTCTCTAGATAGTATGGTGAAATTTACCCTTTTATTTATTCATCATATTTGTGTGTGTGTATATATATATATATATATATATATATATAGAGGGTATACATAGGGTATGCATATCTTTTGTTTTGAGAGGACATGATGTAT
>NW_007362544.1:84154-98369 GCF_000346735.1 Prunus mume
ACTCTTCCTGACATTTATGGACTAGTTGCTGGCATCTCACAGTGCATTTGCTCTATAGTTCAGTATGTTTACTGCCTTCGGCATGCTGATAATCCTTTCAAAGCATCCCTTTTGCCTGCCATATTTCTTGTGTGTTTAGGTGGTTCAAAACTAAGTAATAACCGAATGAACGCCAATACCACTGATATAGAGGACTCCTGGGAAAATTCTTCAAGGTAAACACGAATTACACTGCTCATATGCTGCTTAATTAATTTGCATATTAAATCTTTTTGCAGCTTTTTAGTCTGAGATAATAAAAAAGGAAGGCTTCTTCTTCTTTATTTATTTATTTATTTTTGGAAGGAGAGGAAATGGAAATTTTAAGAATCAATTAAGAGACATTTTATTGGATATCATATATCACATGGGAATTCTACTTATATTTCAATAAGCACAAAATGTAAAGACTCAAGTGCGAGCGGATAGAGAGAGAGAGTGGCTAATTAAGCTAGCTCTCTATCTCTAATAAACAAGACAGTCGTAAAAGATTGTTTTCTTTTCTCTATTTGCTTTTTCATTTGTATGCATGGCTTCCATTCCACTGATAGAAAATATTCTCACTCTGTTGGTTTGTAGCACGGAAGAAACTTCGTTGCATCCAATCCCGGAGTATTATGCACCTGCAAATATACCATTTCTCTATAATCAGGAGGTAGAGGTACCAATTTAAATACGATTTAAAGTAAATTATTTCCAAAACATTCATACATACATATATATATACACACATACGCATATATATAACTTTGAAATATTAATTTAAAAGTTGTCATTCGTATATATATCATGGGAATAACTGAACAAAATAAAGGAAATAATTTTCTTTATAAAAAAACCATTGACTGTTAATATAAATATTGCATAATTGATAAACTACCACAAAAACAAGGTTGGTGAAGTGGTTTGTGAACGAGGCTTTCCTCCTCTAAGGGTCAAGGTTTGAGTCTCTTCATGCACGCTAAATTTCTTACCTTTTTAGGTTGAGGTCAACATAGAGCAGCAGGAGCAAAGGCGGCAGCTGCGGCCGATGCAGGAGCATGTGCGGCGGCGACTGCTACAACCGGTGCAGGAGCAGGACAAGCGGATGCTAGGCTTGGGGCTCTTGGGATCTTGGGAAGTCTAATAAAGACACCTAGAGTAATTACCCGTACAAAGAATTTAGCATTTTCATGTTTAATACATGTATTTTTAACGTAGTTCAAATGTTGGAATCTGATGTAGAACAAATGACAGATTTTATCGCGGTTGAGCTAGAAAAAGGACGTAGCGGGAATTTGCAGATTTGTCGTCCGAGCTCCGATTAGGATGCAAAATACCATTTCGGAAAGGGAATGACGCCATGAGTTAAACTTACTGCAGTACTGTAAGGTATGATGGATTTTTGCATCCTGAGGTCGTTTGGCCTTCCAAAACTGCATTCAAAGTTTCGTAGTTAATTTTCGGAATAAATTCTGTTTTTCAGTTTTAATGTAATAACTCCCTTAGCAGCTCAAGGGTTGAGAGATGTGTATTTAGACAGATTTGGTGAACGTTTTTTCGGCATCTCAGATTTTAATAAAATTATCCCAAGAGAATTTCTCTTAATTTCTGGTGGAATCCAGATTTCTTGTTACTCAAGGTTTCCGTTTGAAACCTTTGTTGCTTGTGCTGCATCAAAATCAAACATGGAAATCGAGAAAAATAAAACTCGAATGGATAAGAAAATGGAGAAAAAAAAAGCTACCCAGCGACAATGGCTAAAATCACAGCAGGCACAGAGGGGCGTTGAAACCATGGTGGAGAAAGCAAGTAAGATAAAGAGATTCAGAAAAGAGAAGCTCGCTCAAACTGGAGACGAAAGCAAGGAGGCTGAGGGAGAGAAAAGCCCACGTCGAAGCCAGACGACCAAACAGGCCTTAAGGGATTGAGAATAGGAGTAGGAAAGGCAATGAAATGGAATTAAACAAAGAATAGAATCTAGTACATATGGTTTGGTTGGGAATTAGGATGGAATGGAATTAGTTCCACTGTTTGCTTTTGCATTTGTAATCGGATGTAATAAACTGTAAAATAAAAGTAAATAGGAAAAAGCAGTTCTCTTTTTGAGAATATTTAAGTTTCCACAACTGTTAAATTTTTGTTTTCTTCTAAAAACAGTTCCTGGGAAATATCTTCTGTTATGTAGATTGTACTTTAAAAAAATTGTCATCTAGAACTAATTTGCAAGATAGATGGACGCGTTCGCGGCTCCCGTTTGGCCCGGCGTCTTTCGCTCGTGGAAAGCGTAGTTTGAGTCAACAGTTCTCATATGAACATGGGCGGGTCCCATATGGGGGTTGCTGCTTGGAGGGGCCCACTCGGTCTTAGGACACGTACCACCGTATGGTTCTATTCGGAGCGGGGCTGATGGGTTGACCCCGTCCACTGGAATGGACCCAATCTTGTGTTTTTTATTATATAGATACCAGATCCAAGAATAAAATGCTACGCAAGAAAACAAAAATTATAATTAATATAAATACTAAAATTGAAATAATGGTCCATCCATCTGTCTTGCCTCATGACTTTGCTTTGTTCCTTTTGTTATTTTTCCCTTATTAAAAGAGACAATGTTATAATGGTTTTATGTGGTGAAAATCATGGGCATCGCTTTAAAATTTGAAAATCAAATAAGCGAAGATTATTGCAAAAGATTTCTTGCATGTCAAATACGCAAGTGTATGTTTGGCTTCTTTTATAGCATGTAAACTGCTAAAATCGACGTCTAGAAAAATACAGTCGATAAAGAAAAACTTTTAAGACGACAATTTATCACACTCGCATGCTTAAAATATGAAACTGTTGAAATAAATACAATTGCGAAAAAATATTTACAACACTTTGTAAGTCTCGCGTAGCGCACGTTATTAAAAAAATAATGATCATAATATTAACTTGGTAATCATCGCTATGGTCTCCATTAGAAATTTAGCCTTCCAACTAAACCTTTTCCCCTCTCTACTAATTAGATTTCTAATGGAGTCTGTTGACCAGTGTTTGTGCTGATTATTTAGATGTCACTACCTGGTTGAAAACCTATAAGGATTACTAGAAATGTCAGTTATATTTTCTGAAAATGGGTGCTGAATAGATGATATGACCCTTATTTCTAGCGGGCATACATATTTTGTCCAGGTAGGGTTGTATAGTTTTTCTTTGGTAGTTTGGACATTGTATCTTCATAGTTAATCTCGGCATGGATTTATAGTTTTCTTCCATCTTTTCCTCAATTGCACCCTCATTCTAGTATTGCACAAGTCCTAAGCTTTTTAATGGTTTAATGGCAGGGCCATGTATCAGCAATTGAGGTTGGAGCCATACGCAGTGCATACCACATTCTAGTATGCGGGTACTGAAGGAAAGCGCCACCGACTACGTGAAGGCATGGTTTTCTATGACCCACCAGAATACTATGATGCACCAGGTACTAACATGAAATATCACCAATATTTGTGCCATGCATTGCACATCTTCTCGATCTTCTTAGGATACATTTTTCTTGCAACTGCTTCCTTCTGTGAAAGTGAATGTGTATCATTTTCTTTGCATCTTCTCAGTTAAGTTTCCTCCCATCTCATGGAGCTTGATCTTTCATGCTCATTTACATTTCTGAAATTTGCTCTTGTACTAAAGAAGCTACGGTACTCTTTGATTGGTAGATTTAACCATTAGAACATAATGGAATTAGTATTAGAATAGAATGCTGAGAGCTGGAGAGTAAAGTAGGAAGAATTGAAAATTGGTATCATTTTGGGGAAATGGACATTTTATAGGAATGCCCGTTCCTCTGTTCATTCCAATAACCAAACCACTGCCCAAGTCTGAATGTTCTTCAAAACTTGCCACCTCATCAGCAATAAAAAAGTTTGCATAGAACTGAAAATTTGACCACTTGAATATCTGGATTCGCATTTGTTCATATTGTACTGATGACTGTTCTCATGCTGATGCCGCTTGACATCTTTGGAAATTTATGCAGGAGGGTTTTTGTCATTTAAGCCATCTATTCCGAAGTGCTTGTTACTAGATGGGGAGCATAATGTTAAATCACATTTTTCTCTTATTAATTACCAAGTATGTATGTACTAACCTGCTTCCATTAACTTTTAGCAATGATCTGGATATTACAGTGTTGCATCATATAATTTATATCTGAAATGGCTTTGTTCAGATAAAGAAGGTTGGATAGGCTGTGGTTTCCCCACCCTGGTGTGCTTGAGGGATCTATCACTTGACAACCTTTTATTTGCCCTCTTGACCATGTATTTGAGGTATGTCCTGTTTGTCGGAGCTAATTTTATGTACTTTTGTTTTCTTTGCTTCCTCAATAGACAAGATTGCTCAGAAAATTTTCGTTGTAAGAGGTTGCCATCCTTTAGGACAAGTTCCTATTAAAGCAGCCGTTGTACTTAAACAGCAGGATATCACTTACATTCTCGACATCAAGACAGCTAACAGACAAATTCATGGATTTTGCCTTCCAAGTAAACCTTTTCCCCTCTCTACTAATTAGATTTCTGACGCAGTCTGTTGACCAGTGTTTGTGCTGATTATTTAGATGTCACTACCCTGGTTGAAAACCTATAAGGATTACTAGAAATGTCAGTTAGATTTTCTGATTGAAATTGATTATGATCTTCTATTCGCCATTCTTGAGCATGATTAGTTGCAAAGGGGGTTTTCCTAGAGGGTATGGATTCTGGAAGTGCCTTTCCTTGTCATTTATAATTTCAGCCCCTATTTTGGGTGTTTTAGTGAAACTCCCAAAAATCAGTGTGCTGCATGCAAATGCTTCATCTTCTCTAATTCATGTGTTTTTGTTACTGAGGAAACCACATAAAAGAAAGAACAAGTGTCATGAAGCAAACCCCAAGGACAATACGAATTTTACAATCTAACCACAAGGATTGTGTGCATAATTTTATTTTTCTTTTCTTTCTCTATCCTATCTGTGGACCCTTTGTTATAATCATTTAAAAGGTTTTCATTTTAGATAAAGCTGAAATGCAAAATATACTGGAAAAAGGTTTGCCGAGAGAAAAAGAGGCAGTAAGAAGAGGATGTCAGTTATATTGTTTTGAGAAAAAACAACCCAAAACAAAACTTCAACGAAACCCAATATTTGTGACTAATTATATTGACAAATTCCACGTCAACAAGGAAGAAAATTTTAGATCAAAAGAGAAAAAACAAGAACAGAGGACTGAAGAAAGCGAGAATAAGAAAACACAGGTCGTCTGGTGCGGTTTTTGAATTGTGAAAACTTAATAGAATCAAATATGGAAATCCCAAAACTTAAATCAAACAGAAATGCCCACATCAACCAATGAGTTAGATTCAGAAAAAAGTTTTAGAAAGTAAAACGTGAAGCAGCCAAATCAACGGAGTTCAAATGTTGGAATCAAACATGGAAATCGAGAAAAATAAAACTCGAATGGATAAGAAAATGGAGAAAAAAAAAGCTACCTAGCAACTAGGAGAGAGATTCAGAAAAGAGTAGAGACGAAAGCAAAGGAGGCTGAGGGAGAGAAAAGCCCACCAAACAGGCCTTAAGGGATTGAGAATGGGAGTAGGAAAGGCAATGAAATGGAATTAAACAAAGAATAGAATCATTAGGATGGAATGGAATTAGTTCCACTGTTTGCTTTTGCATTTGTAATCGGATGTAATAAACTGTAAAATAAAAGTAAATAGGAAAAAGTAGTTCTCTTTTTAATATAAAGCTTGTACAAACCGTGTGGAAGATATCATATTGAAGTTACCACACTGCGATTTTCCAAGAAACTCTCTCCTTTCCATTATTGCCTTTACTAGAACCTCTTCTGCAATAATCCCATAACACTATAGCAGCTTCTTCTCATTGTTTTGAGTTCAGGTGGGATGGAAATCAGATAATTGAAGAAAGAAAGCAGAGGATCCATCTTGGAAAGTTCCTTTCTTTTTCTATGTAAATTCCTCCGTTTTCTCAGTAACCAGACAGAGGTATTTATGTCTCAAAGAAAAGCACTTGCTTATTAGCTGTGGAAATTGAGAGAGCAACAACTGGTTTCCTGGTTTGCAAATACTCGTCGTGGAGATCAGTCTTCTTCTGACCCATCTTTAACACCTAGTAGTAATCTTTACAGACCCTCCTTGAGTTCCAGGGATGACGGCTACTTCAAAATCAGCAGAGTGGATATTTTTAGCCACTAACCTTGGCCTAGAGATCTTGTCAGCTGCTTGTGATCAGGCTTCCTCCCCAAGAAGACCCCACTATGCACTATTTGGGATGCTGTTGGCTATTGCAGCTCTGCTCATTTCCATTGGGGAGCTAATTTACAGAGGTAAAAAGGAAAGAGTTGTGTTCAGGAGCCGGGGAATGCTCATGTGGTTTTATCATCCGCCAATTCCTCCATATACGCCTTTTGGTACTCTTCCTGACATTTATGGACTCGTTGCTGGCATCTCACAGTGCATTTGCTCTATAGTTCAGTATGTTTACTGCCTTCGGCATGCTGATAGTCCTTTCAAAGCATCCCTTTTGCCTGCCATATTTCTTATCTGTTTAGTTGGTTCAAGACTAAGTAAGAACCGTATGAACGCCAATACTTCAAGGTAAACACGAATTACACTGCTCATCTGCTGCTTAATTAATTTGCACATGAGATAAGACAAAAGGAAAGCTTCTTCTTATTTATTTATTTATTTATTTTTGGAAGGAGACAAGATGGAAATTTTAAGAAATAATTAAGGGAGATTTTATTGGATATCATATCACATGGGAATTCTACTTTATTTCTTTAAGCACAAAATGTAAAGACTAAAGTGCGAGTGGACAGACAAAGAGTCACTAATTAAGGTAGCTCTCTATCTTTAAGAAACAAGAGAGTCGTAAAAGATTGCTTTCTTTTCTCTGCTTGCTTTTTCATATGTATGTGGCTTCCATTCCACTGATAGAAAATATTCTCTCAATCTGTTGGTTTGTAGCATGGAAGAAACTTCGTTGCATCCAATCCCAGAGCATTATGCACCTGCAAATATACCATTTCTCGATAATCAGGAGGTAAAAGTACTAATTTAATTACGATTTAAAGTAAATTATTTCCAAAACATTCATACATACATATATATATATATACACACACATATATAACCTTGAAATATTAATTTAAAAGTTGTCATTTGTATATATATCATGGGAATAACTGAACAAAATAAAGGAAATTATGCTTCCATCTTTCTTTGGATAGTAAAGTGAAATTTACCCTTTTATTTATTCATCGTATTTGTATGCATATCATACATATATATATATATGTGTGTGTGTGTGTGTGTGTGTGTGTTTGTCTGTGTGTATGTGTACATATCTTTTGTTTCGGGAGGACATGATGTATCCAAAAGGCTTAAGTTATGAAGTCCCATATGAAGCCCTACGTGATGAAGATGATGAAGTCTCATATGTATCACATAATGTCAATTTGGAGCTCACTTTGGGAAGGCCACATTTGAATTGAATACAATAAAGAAAATTTAGGTATTAGACATAACAACTAATTAAGATTTGAGATAGAGTATATACTGTTTGGATTTTAATATCTAGGAATGAAATTTTGTTTTGAATTAGGCCGAAAAGGAGGCCCATATGTGAAATAATTTCTTTAAATAAAAAAAACCGTTGACTGTTAATATAAATATTGTGTAACTGACAAATTACCACGAAGAGAAGGTTGGTGAAGTGGTTTGTGAACAAGGCTTTCCTCCTTTGAGGGTCAAGGTTTGAGGCTCTTCATGCACACTAAATTTCTTATGCAGCGGCGGGAGCGGGAGCGGGAACAGCAGCGGCTGGAGCGGGAGATGGAGCTGGACCAGCTACCGGAGCTGCTGCTGTGGGAGCAGATACCAGAGCTACCGGAGCTGCAGCCGAAGCAGCTGCAGCTATCGAAGGCGCCCCTAAGGCTCCAGCGGCTTTCGCGGTTAGTGACGGCGGATTGATGGAGGTGAACATGTGGCGTGTGGCATGACTTCGAAGTAGTTACATTGTGTGTAATTTTGATATTTTTCAATGAGTAATGATTTCCCCACTCCTATTTTATCCACTTACACTCCTTTTTTAGTTATAAAAAAGGAGTGTAAGTGGATAAAATAAGAGAAAAAGAAGTGGGGAAATCACCACTCTTTTTTTTATATATTTTTTTAACGACATTGCTTTGGTAAACCTGTCACATTAGTCCTATTCACTATCAACCACTTGAAACTTAGGCCCTGTTTGTTTGACGGGAATAAAACAGTTGGAATAGGAATGTACTCCATTTCCTCACTATCTTGGAGTTATTTTCTTTTCTAATTTTAATACGGCCAATTAATGAAAGGGCATTTGCAGTGATTTTACATTCCAAGTAGTTCCATGGCATAGAAATACCACCCTCTCTGTATTTCCAGTCCGGCTCTTAAGTGGAATTGACTCCAGTCAACTTAGGTAAATTCTTCCTTAGTTAGGTTTCATTCCAAAACTAGACAAACATCATATATGGATGGAATGGAGATGCTGGTTTTAATGAATTAAATTACAATATTAACCTGATCATCGAGAATTAATTTAATAGGCATGGCATGTTCCCCTCTCAATTTTATTTTGATGCTCATAGAGCTAGAGTCAGTCAAAGGCAGGCATGGTTTTTGTATGATTGATTGCTTCTATAGTAAGACCAATAAAACTCTAAGGACTACCTTTCTAGTCTTATTGATTGGCTCCTCAACGTTTTACCTCTTTAAAAGAGAAGAGTAATTTGGCAATAAGATGTAGAGGAGTTTGTGTTTTTCTAAAATCTAATATGAAGAGTGGTGGTTGTGTGTATAGATGTATTAGGGTTAAATATTAAGTTGGATGACTTTTTTTGTCTTTTTCACAATAATAAAACTTAACAACTTAAAGATTTAAGTATTAGATGAACAAAGAAAAGTGTGGAGTTTAAATAGAAAAACTCTTCTACCTTTTCGTATGCACGACGACTGTAAACAAGAACTCAAAAAATTTCAACTATTGAATCTTAGACATTTCCAATTGAAGGGGAAGGAAGGAATATCGAAAGAAAAAAAAAACAAGTGGAGTGAGACCTTGGTCAAACTAAATGAGGAACGTATAATTGTAGATGGCATGTATAGATCCAAACATTTAGAAAGGCAGAGTGGGTTCGCTGGGAATAATCTATTGTAGTTGCTCAAGGAAGAAATTGATTATTGTGAAGGATACACCGTATTGGGATTGCTCTGTTTCTCATGTGTTTTTCTGGATTTGTAAATATTTGTGGGTTTATAGGGAGAGATAAGAACTACTTCAGACGAAAACTTACATGTAATCCAACTAATAACACAATAACATGTGGAAAAGTTATTCTACGTGTCATTGCGTTATTGATCGAGAATAGCAAAAAATGATATCCTTGTTACATGAGTTTCACATGGTTTTCAAAGTGAACTTCTCAGATAAAGGGTGTTCTCAGAGTCAGAGGGTGGAGTGAGAACTTGACTCATACCTTGGAATGCGTTTTACTTGGGAAAACTTCATGGACAAATTTTTAAAATGGGTAATTGCAACCCGGTTTTAGTATAAATTGAAAGTTGATGTAAACCATTCGATTAGCTATTAAAGGAGCCCCCACACTTGAAAAAAAAAAAAAAAAAAAAGTTTAGGAGGAGAGTGGCTACTCTCACCACCAATGCTAGGGCTGACCTGTAACTTCGAGCCGGAAGGACTTACGCGTGGCACTCAACTACCAACTGCTACCAGCATGAATTTATATAGGAAATTACCTATCGAGCACCAATGAGGACTGCTGGCCTGACAATGTGACCCGAACACTAATGGGGCTACAGGCAACTGGTTTCTATCTTACTTTCTAAAAAACGAAGGCCACAAATCAATATAAACATCCAATTTGGAGATTTTTTTTATCCCTCATTTCTCATTCTCAATATATACATCCAATTTGGAGCTAGCCCAGATACATGTGTATTCATGTTTTGATTGTAGGTTTGCAGGTTTTGGATAGGGATATGAATTCATCTTCTTCTTCTTCTTCTCTTCCTTTTGCTGCCTCCTTCAAGAAAGGTATGATGTGTTTCTTAGTTTCAGAGGTGAGGACACACTAAATACTTTTAGCCTATATACCGTTTTGCTTATTGGTTTGGTCATAAGGATAAGGCTCTAGAATCTGTCCGCTAAAATAATCAGTCCGTTTGGCCCGGCGTCTTTCGCTTGTGGAAAGCGTGGTCTGAGTCAACAGTTCTCATATGAACCTGGGGCGGGTCCCATATAGGGGTTGCTGCTTGGAGAGGCCCACTCGGTCTTAGGACACGTACAACCATATGGTTCTCTTCGGACCGGGGCTGACCGGTTGACCCCGTCCACTGGAATGGACCAAATCTTGTGTTTTTTATATATTATATAGATACTAGATCCAAGAATAAAATGCTACGCAAGAAAACAAAAATTATAATTAATATAAATACTAAAATTGAAATAATGGTCCATGCATCAGTCTTGCCCCTTGACTTTGCTTTGTTCCTTTTGTCATTTTTCCCTTATTAAAAGAGACAGTGTTATAGTGGTTTTATGTGGTTAAAATCATGGGCATCGCTTTAAAATTTGAAAATCAAATGAGTGAAGATTATTGCAAAAGATTTCTTTCATGTAAAATAGGCAAGTGTATGTTTGGCTTCTTTTATAGCGTGTAAACTGCTAAAATCGACGTCTAGAAAAATACCGACAATAAAGAAAAACTTTTAAGACGACAATTTATCACACTCGCGTGCTTAAAATATAAAACTGTTGAAATAAATACAATTGCGAAAAAATATTTACAACACTTTGTAAGTCACGCATAACGCGCGTGATTAAAAAAAGGGCTTCTTAGATATAGGTTCGTTTTCATTTAGATACAATGCATGCAGGACACTAATTGGACTCTCTTCAATTGCAATCCTCCCAATCAATTGTATGGCCACATAAGCAAACCTTGTAGCCACCATATTCGAGACATTTACAATAATGACATTGGTTGAAAATGGCAAGTACATGCAAATACCACTTTTAAATATCAGTTTTCTCCTACAATCAAGCTTATGACATTCAATTTAAATGATGATTTCATGACTCACAAATTAAAAACCTATTTAATTCAAATTTCAGCTATATACATATGGAAACTATATTTTTTAGAATTCTATATTCGTAGCTTTATTAAATTGGTAGCATATATATACCTACTTTTTAGCTATAAATTTATATATTGAGTTTTTCAAAATTCTTGGATGGAATTTTTTTGTCAAAATGTTAATTTTTTAATATACCTAATATGGAGGTATAACTTTTTTATTTATTTATTATTTTTTAAACATATGTGTTTTACCTGGCATTGAGGTGCATCCAATATGTGTTTTACTTAGTACAGAGGTGCATCAAATATGTACCATACCTATTAGATAGGTATATCAAGTTCAATGGTTAGTAGGGTATTGTACCTGTAGCATAGGAATTTGCACAAATCAAGCACAAGAAAAAAGTGATGGTTTGACATTTACATTCAAAATGTAATTATTCCTTTAATTTCATGATCAAATCTAATCATTAATGGCCTATAAATCCTCATCTTACCCGTTAGACAATAGGGATATAATAGGAACAAAAAATTTAAATACAAATCAATTAAATACAAAAGATAGAGTCAGATGTCAAAAATAGAATGTAATCTACATGGCAAACTAGTCAAATGACTTGTACCAATAAACAATAATTCGAGGACTAAACCCAACTATTGGTTGGATTTTTGGACCTCTACCAACTTTTCTATTAAAAAAATAATGATCATAATATTAACTTGGTAATCCTCGCTATAGGCTCCATTAGAAATTTAGCCTGTCAAGTAAACCTTTTCCCTTCTCTACTAATTAGATCTAATGGAGTCTGTTGACCAGTGTTTGTGCTGATTATTTAGAAGTCACTACCTGATTGAAAACCTATAAGGATTACTAGAAATGTCAGTTAAATTTTCTGAAAATGGGTGCTGAATTAGATGATATGACCCTTATTTCTTTCATTCTTAATCTCAGGTGCAACCAAACCGTGTGTAAACTTTATGTTCCATTTTAGGAAACTTCCTTGATGGGTCACAGATCCTTTTTCTTTTGTTTTGAAAATGGTAGTGATAGACAAAGATTATTATAAAAGCAGTAAATAATTAGTTTGTTACACTAAATCCTTTGTTTGTCAGTCTTAGTTAACTCTCTGTAACTAATCTTATGCAGCTTTATTTGACAGCTTATCGTTGCATTTTAATATAAAGCTTGTATAAACCGTGTGGAAGATATCATTATAAAGTACATGAAAATAAACCGTGTGGACCAACTGGGAAGAGCTTTTCCACCACACTGCGATTTTCTAAGAAGCTCTCCTTTCCATTAATGCCTTTACTAGAACCTCTTCTCCACTAATCCCATAACACTATAGCATCTTCTTCTCATTGTTTTCAGTTTAGGCGGGATGGAAATCAGATAATTAAAGAAAGAAAGCAGAGGATCCATCTTGGAAAGTTCCTTTCTTTTTCTATTGAAATTCCTCTGTTTTCTCAGTAACCACAGAGAGGTATTTATGTCTCTCAAAGACAAGCACTTGCTTATTAGCTGTGGAAATTGAGAGAGCAACAACTGGTTTCCTGGTTTGCAAATACTCGTCGTGGAGATCAGTCTTCTTTTGAGCCATCTTTAACACCTAGTAGTAATCTTTACAGACCCTCTTTGAGTTTCAGGGATGAGGGCTACTTCAGAATCAGCAGAGTGGATGTTTTTAGCTACTATCCTTGGCCTAGAGATGTTGTCAGCCGCTTGTGATCAGGCTGTTGGAAGTTTGAATTAAATTCAAGAACCTTTGTCCCACATTGATAGAAAGTAGAAAGAGTGAGGTCCTTATAAGTGTGGAAGTGCCACACTTAGTAAATGGAAGTAGGCCAAGTGGAAGCAATTTGGGCTTCAAAATCGATTTGGGCTTTGAATATTATATAAAAATATATAATATTTAATAGTCAAAAAGATGGGCCTTGGGCCTTGGGGCACTTTCAGATTTAAAATTATTTTTTGGTTTCGAATTAATAATTTTTTATTAATTCGGATTAGTTTTATTAACTGTTTTCTAACAGTTGTGACTCTTCTGATAAGGTTTCAGAAGTTTATTTAAATCAAATAAGGCCTCATACGTTCAACACAGAAAAAGCATTCTACAAGCATTTCATATTGTCTGAGAGGAAAACAAACAACGTTCGCCAGATTCTAAGTCCGAGTGCTAGGGCTTAGAATACAGATAGTTGAATCCTGGGAGGCAGTCACCTGTAGAACTTCAAGCACCGAGAAGGGGTGAAATTACTGTCTTTAGGACATTGCATCAAATCTGCAAGCCTCTATCTCAAATTCAAGTCAGTTTTATTTATTGTTCATATACTGTATTCTGTGTTACAGATTGTTATAAATTCTGTTTATATAATTGTTTTAATCAGTCATTGATAATTGTTTTTTCTAACAATCTAAAGACAGTAAACATGAATTCACAATCATCAGTGACTGTGAACGGGGTGACTAAGAATCCTCATGACGAGAAGCCTGAGAAGTTCAAGGGAATTGACTTCAAGAGATGGCAACAGAAGATGCTGTTTTATCTCACAACCATGAATCTGAATCAATCTAAAATTATAATATATATGTTCATGACTAAAATTATAATATGTATGTTCATGACTGTTATACTTGGCAGAGGGCTTAGCTGACTTAATCCATTTTGAGATTCCATTGACACTCTGTCTCAACTATTTGATATCAAATTCCTCCATCACTTTTGCTGCAGAGTCATCGTCATCCAGACCTACTTCTATTTGTATTCCCAGGATCAATGCTCTCAGATTCAGTATGTTTACTGCCTTCGGCATGCTGATAATCCTATCAAAGCATCCATTTTGCCTGCCATATTTCTCATATGTTTAGGTGGTTCAAAACTAGGTAAGAACCAAAGGAACGCCAATACCACTGATAACAACATCTTGAGAAAGCCTTCGGATAGTAATTCCTCTACCCCTACCTCTACCATTACTAGCACTTCAAGTTCAAGCCCGCTATTTCAGGCTCAAGGGGGTCT
>NW_007362545.1:35115-49093 GCF_000346735.1 Prunus mume
TATTAATTATTGGAGCATACATAAGCTTGAAAATAGGTATTGCTATTATTAATTTATGATTTTAAAATGTCAAATTCTACAATTTAAGGGATTCAAAACTTCAAGAGCGATGTTGTGTCAAACAATACAGGGTAAAATATTTTTTGATATATTTCCATTCATCCAAAGGAGGTATTTATAATACAAGTGTGTAAACCCTAATAAAATTATACAAGAAAACAAATAAAATTCTAATTACACAAAATTTGTACAAAAGAGAAAAAAATAAAATCCAAATAGAATAGGAAATAAATATCCTAAACGAATTTTTCGAACATGGTGATGATCACCGTAAAGTTCATTTTAGTGTTTACGGTCGGTTATAATAAACAAATTTTTTGATAACGAGAGATTTGTTATATGTATTAATGTTCATAAAACTTTATTTTTCACGAAAATCTGATGAACGAACTCTGCTTCTTCATTTTCCATTTTTATGGTTCGCTGGCTTTTTTATTTTATTTTGTTTTTATCCATATATACGCCAAAAATCTGATGGCTTATTCTTCTGCTTCATAGAGCCTATTGTGCCTGTGCCTTGGGGAGAAATCGTTATTAAATATTTATGCATTTTGTTATATATATCTTCCATATTTCCAAATTCATATTTCATCCGTAAAATAATGCCGCTGTTGCTGAACTTGAGAGAGCATTAATATTGTATATTGACGACCATCAACATAATATATATTTATTTTATTCATCAAATTAATAGTACATGTAATTTAGAAGGAAGGGGACGCCCTAGCTAGCTACAGACCTCAGTGAGTCATCAGTTCTGCTTCGTCTTCATCAGTACTGGATGCCGAGTCAGTTTCTCCACCGGAGTCGGCTAGTTTTTCTTTCCCGTGGCCTTTGTAGATGTGGGTGTTGCCAAACTCGAAAATTCCTACTCTCTCCGTTTTTTTCCCCTTAATATTATTCCCAACGATTCCGAAGTCATTGCCTCTTCCGCCCTTGTCTTTTTCTTTATCTCTCTCATTCTTGGGTTTGACATTCTTCTGAGACTTACTGGTGTGACCATTAGACCGAGCTGACTTTGATCCAACGTTTAAGCTAGCAAATGCTTTCTCTGCACTATTGTCACCGTGCCTATCAAGCCTCTGCTCATATCCTTTTAAAATGGCAACTACATCCTGGGCATCAATAGTGTCCAGATCTTTTGTATTCTCTATCACAGCTGCAATACTATCATAGGATTTAGGCAGACTAATGAGTAGTTTCTGAACAATTCGTTGATTGCTCAGATCCTCACCATAGCTCTTCATTTGGTTGATCAAATCAAACAACTTAGCAATATATCCAGACAAAGATTCATTGTCATTCATCCGAGTATATTCAAAATCACGCCTAAGACTCTGAAGTTTCACGGATCTTACCTTCTTATCACCAAAAAATTCTTGATTCAGAATATCCCACGCAGCCTTTGCAGTTTCTTGAGTTGCTATTCTTGGAAAAAACTGATCTGAAACAGCCCTTTGGATAATACCCAGTGATTTGCCAGAAATCAAAATTTTCACCATTGAAGATTGGTGCCCTGAGTTCCCCTCCTCCCGATCCAGCCATGTTAGACTCAATCACGTATGTAAGCTTGAATCACTGCAATAAGCCTTCGCTTATGAATCCTAGCTCACTTTAGCAATCCCACCATGTTAGTGTTTGACAAGCTAATATGTGCTAATGGGAAAATGGAGAGTTAGAGAATAATGACGAAGCGAGAGATAAAACAATATGCTCTGCAAAACTTGTATTAATTCGTGAGGGTGAGGCACTATATCATTTACATTCACAGCTCATATTACCGTTAGAGGAGAGAGAGAGAGCTAGACAATTCCTAGCTTCAATCTCAACCATCCAACTACACTATCAGTAGGATTAAGACACTTGTCCAGTCAAGTCCTATGAGACTTAACAAACCGTTGACTAGTATAAATAGCTTAGCCTATGAGCTAAGTATTAACACTAAACAAAAAAATTACATACTAAATCAGTTTACCATTTTGCACATTAACAGTGGGTGTTGCCAAACTGGAAAATTCCTACTATCTACGATTTTTTCCCCGTAATATTATTCCCAACGATGCTGAAGTCATTGCCTCTTCCGCCCTTGTTCTTTTTCTTGGGTTGGAGAGTTTTGGTGCTCACTGATGGGAATTTCGAGCTGTTGCTGTTTTGTTGGTCGGTGTTCGCCTTAGAGGAATCCTCAGAACCTTGTTTCTGATCACCAAGTGGAGGCTTCAGATATAGCCAGCCGGTAGACATTTTCACCGTCTGGATCTTTGTCTGGAGGTATCGATAATTGGGTGCTTGTGTGCCCAAGTTTCTAATTGTAAGTGAAGCCAGACAAAACTCTTTTTCTTCATATATAGACAGACCATTGTGCCCAAGTTTACTATGAGCCAACCGAAGGAAGTTGCCCAACTCTTATAGCTCCCTTTAGCTTTTCAATGTGGAAGAATGCTTTCAACAGTCTAAATACACTACGAAAGTGGAGACGCACCTAACCATGATTCAGAGTCACTACATCTCATCTGCCATTAAATTCAGAGTCCCATCTAGTGAAAGCAACAGTTGCAATAGGATAATTAGCATTTGTCATCATGCGATTACCTTTGCAAAAATAATTTATTTATTATTAGTAGCAGCCTTCAACATTTCAATAGGAAAAACTAAAATTTTCCACCCACATAAAATACCTTTTGAGTCTTGACTATACTAATCCAAGTTGATTTTATTTATTATTTCCATTTTTATCCTTACCTCTATACAAGATGGGTCTCCAAATGAAGCTGAATACCTGCACAAAGAGATGGCAACAAAACCCTTTACTGGTTCCTCTAGAAAACTTTCTGAAACTGAAACAGAGCTCCCACGAAAAGAAACTGAAACAGTGCTCCCACAAGAAGAAACTGAATCAGAGCTCCCGCAAAACAGAACTAGTAAGGCAGACCTGTAACATTCGTAAGAATGTAATTACCGCAGCAGAAAGCGGAAACGTTGGTACTTTCGACTTCAACAACGAATATCATGAAGGTGGTGCTGTTGATCATCATCAAGGAAGGAAGGGTCAAAACAGAACTGACTACAACATTGATGGCAACAAGACAAAGCAAGAAGCTCGAGCGAAGAAGAAGGAACGAGCAAGAAGCCATGGTATAAGCTTTGGTAAAAATAAACAAGAGAGAAAGAAAGAGGCTGGAGTTCATTTCCATTTTATAGTCCATGTCTTTGTTTCTTTGTAGTGTCTACTATTTGAATGCGGTTAGTTACAGTATTGGAGTTGAGAATCTGGTCTCTTGGATCGATCTGTGGAATTTAAAATATTGATTTACAGCATGAAAAATACGTTCTACATGAGAAAAGTAGGGATTATGAATCCGGAAGTCATGTGGGTCTTGATCAAAATCATAGAAGGATTTTATTGATTTGAATTTATTGATCTGCATGTGGGTTCGAATGCCATGAATATCTGAAAGTTTAATTCTGAGCATGAGAAAGAACTAGTAACGAAGAAATCTGACTTATTGATTGCCACAAAAGGAGTCCATACATAAATCTTGTTTTTCCTGCCCCATAACATGTGGTCTAGTCTTGACCTGCCCCATAAACTCTAGTTTTTCGCCAACTATTCATTTTTTGTTTTGCTTACTCACCATTGATATATAAAAGAAAGAAGAAGAAGCAATAACAAGAAGAACAAGAAGACCAAGAAGAAATGGTACGCTCGACTTGTTGTTGTACTTGTTGCCAACTTTGCTAATCCCAACACGCTCGCCTTTCTTTGCATAAAATGTATGCCACAAATGTTGTGGTTTCGACCCCTTCTTGGTTGATGAACATCAACACCACCTCCACCTTCTTCGTTGTAAGAATCGTGAATCCCAACATCCGTACTTTCAATTGCGAAGAAATCATTCTCATTAATGTTGAAGGTCTGTTTGCTTTCATCAGTATTTTCTACCTCATTTTTTTCATTTTGCTGGAGCTCTTTCTCCTTGGCACTCTTGTCCAAAAAGCATTCTAGGGCGACAAAGAAAGCGGTTTCTTACCCTCGCCTGAAAGCTCTGGTTCAATTGTTCAGCTTCAGATCGAGATCGAGACCCATCTTATGTATATGCAAAGATAAAAATGGAAAGATCTTCAAATAAGTGGAGGCAAATACTCTAAAATCAGATGAAGACAATCTTTCAATAAATGGAAGTTACTATTGTAAACTAATTTCATAAATTCCTTAAACCCTATACACACATAGAATCACATCAAGGAAAAGATCTTGAATGAAATAAAAATATTAATCATAATATATAGTACTTACCTGCCATTGATGAAGGCTCGAAAGAAAAGTCTTCTATTCTCTGTAGAGTTCTTATGTTCAATTAGCAATAAATGGACTAGATGTTTTTGAAAGTGTGTTTATAAGAGAGCATGTGACCTCCTCTTGAAAATGGAATAAGTTACAATTATATATATATATATATTATTAGTCTTTGTTATATCTGCAATATTCCTAATGATCAACTTGGGAAAGTCTTTCCAGCAAAAACCAAAAAAACTTGGAAAAGTCTTGTAAAAAAGGACCACTCTTGTCCTAATGCAAGGGGGGCGGACAGAGTTTTTAAAGTGGCCATGCTTGTGAAAAAATTAAACAATACATTGTACATCAAATTTGGAAAGCAGCAATTTGAATAATCACCAGTGTTGACCAGGGCCGGCCCTTGGCCAGAGCAACTAGGTCATCACCCGAGAGGGGAATAAAAAAAAAATATGTCCATATATATATATAGGCATATGCAAACAAAAACAAAAAAAAAACAAAAAAAAAAAGTTCTCATAACAAAATAAAATTAAAAGTTCTCATAAAAAATAAAAAAATAACAGTAAACGGGCATGTGTGATATTTATTGAGAGTCTTAGTTGGTAGTTTAAAACAATAATAAAAAAAGAGGCTGCAGAGTTAATTTCCATGTTTGTTAGGTGGAGCACTTTGCTCTAGTTTTGCTTCTTTCTATCTTTCTTTTTTTGTTTTTCCTCTCCTTGGTTTGTTGTGCGACAGTTTATTGACAGAACTGATCTGACAATGTTTCTTTTATTCATGTATGAGTAATTATTTATTTTCACATTGAATTTAATTTTTCATATCTCATGTCAAAGAGTTAAACTGATATTGAAATAAACAGACAGAACTTAAAAACTTGTATTTGTGGGGTTTAAAAGGATAAGATGAGATAAATGGTATAATTCAGTTGTGGCCTTCATTTCGATTTTTTTTTTTTTTAAAACTGAATTTTGATATTAGTTTTTTTAAATTCGGTATATTAATATGACGTTTTAATATGTGTTTAAGTCAGTTCCTACGAGGGTATTGTATTTGTATGAGATATTTCTTAAAATGAACAAGAATTCTTTGTAGAGATTTGTAACTTTCTTGTTTTGTTTATGGTACTGGAAATGACTTTCTGTTTTTAGGTATTTTAGCTGCACTACATCCATATGGAAATATATATATATATATATATATGTGATTTATCTACATTTCAAGATATCAATCGTTAATCTAACCAAAAATCATCTGATGACTACAATTTGTGGCCTATCCACTTTCCTTCATTGGGGTTTCTATTCAAGCAATGCTGGTAAGTAAGGTAACATGCCAACAAGTTCATGAACAAAATTAGAAAAGGTCATTTGTCTTGGAAAGCAAGGCTCAAACACGCAGCTTCCGCCTCTGATTGTTTTACACGAATTAATGATATGGTTCGAGATTTTAACCCTCCGTTTGTACAAAGGAATTGAAAATTACATAGAATTCTAAAATGACAGAATTTAGATTTCTATCATTTTAATTTCTGGCAATTGAAAATTCTAGTGTTTGGATTTATGTATGTCGAATTTTGTAAATGACAAAATTTTGTAAATGATACTATGAAAATTGTGAAATAATGCCTATTTTGGTGGAAATTAATTAAACTCGGGAATGTGATGCCCCAATTTCCATGATTTTTTCCGCATGTCATTTAATAAATTTCTTGCTTAAGTTGCCAAACAAGGGAATTGTTAATTTCCCCTCTTAAATTCTTGACTTTTAGTTAAATTCTGAGTTATTTTCCTTCATCCAAATGGACCATAAACATTTCTTAATCTCCTCTTTTTTTTCTTTGCTTTCTCTATTTGAATTTTCTCTCTTTTTGGTTTTGCTTACTCTCACTCCTGATATACTTTAGCGGCTATGAAAGAAAAAGGCTAGAACAAGAAGAAATAATACTTATGCCATGTACACAAGAAGAAAAAGAAATAATACTTACTCAGCATATATCAATATACTTATGGCATGTAGAAGATGAAGAAATACATAAATATATATAAGATAAATAAGATTCAAATTCAGAGAAAGGAACGCAAAGAAAAGTTTGAGTATAGGAGCTCTGGTGGCCATACGTCTCCAAACCCTTCCGCTACGTAATAGTACTGGAAACTCCAAGCGAATCTTTCTTTCTCACTTATTGATTTTTCTCTTCTTTTTCTTCTTGCTCGTGCCTTCTTTTTCAATGAAGCCGCTTGCTTCATTTTTTGCTTCGCTTACTCACCGTTAATATATATATATATATATATATTTAAAAAAACACCCCAGAACAAGAAGAACAAGAAGCCGAAGAAGAAATGGTACACTCGAGTTGTTGTACTTGTTGCCAACATTCCTAATCCCAACATCTGCGCTGTTAATTGCGGAGATATTATTATTGTTAATATTGTTGGTCTCGTTGCTTTTATCAGTATTTTTTGCCTCACGATTTTCATTTTGCTGGGGCTCTTGTTTAGATCTTTCTCCTTGGGACTCTTGTCCAAAAAGCATTCTAGGGCGACCAGGAAAACGGTTTCTTACCCTCTCATGTGGGCTCTGGTTCAGTTGTTCAGCTTCAGTTCGATATCGAGACCCATCTTATATATATGCAAATATAAAAGTGGAAAGATCTTCAAATAAGTGGAGGCCAATACTCCAAAAATCAGATGGAAGACAATCTTTCAATAAATGGAAGTTACTATTGTTAACTAATCACATAAATTTCTTAGACCTATATACACGTAGAAATTGCATCAAGGAAAGATCTTGAATCAAATAAATATACATGGATTTATTTATTACTGTAGATAAAGAAATTTTGGCGAATTAAATTCTACTAAATAAGAAAATAATTAGGGTTTGGTGGATTAAATTGTGGGCCCCATAATTCGCCCATGTGGTGTATGACTCATCAAAATCGGATTAGTTGACAAAAGTGACACGTGTCGACATCTGACGGAGAGCGTCAAGCGGTTCAAAGTGAAGACAAAATTAAGGAAAAGAATCTTCTGTGATTGAATTTGATTTAAATCAAATATTAATCAAGTCAATCAATCGAAGATAATTTGGTTAAATTGCCAAATTATTGGAATTGATTTTAAAATCAAATCAGAATTCCACAAAGGAAGGTTTTAAAGAGGGAAAGTTATTTAGGTAAAGCATCCTGCAGGAGCCTATAAATAGGAGGCCTCAAGACAAAAAGAAAAAAGCTTAGACAGACCAAGCATTCAGAAGAAACAAAAAACTCTCTACATTCTTCACCTCATTTTGGAAGAGCCACAAAGCACAACAAATACGTGTCGGTTCCTCTACCCTAGAAAAATCCAAACACCAAATAAGCCTTGTGCTACCCGTTTGATCAAGATCAAGTCTATACGACCCTTGTATCAAACACAACTTTTCTTTAAATGCTTTGGAGATTGAATCAGAGGATTCAATACAAAGATTGTAATCCTAAATTTCATTAATACAAATATTATTTTGTACACGCGTTCTTGTCTCATTTGTCTCAAGAAATTCGTGTTTACAATTACTATTATATCTGCAAAATTCCTAATGATCAACTTGGAAAAGTTTTCCCAGCCACCAGAAAAAAAAAAGAAGGAAAAGTCTTGTAAAAAAGGGTTTAATTTGTGTGTGTGGAGAAAGGTTCAAGATTTTCATTTTTTGTTCAAATCTCGACTGTGTGAGTATATTTAATAAAAATAAAATAAAAGAAAATAATTACAAACTAACAATCCAAAAATAAGTTAAGCAAAATCAAACTTGATCAATCCTAAAGACACCAATGGAAAGAAGCTTCAAATAAGTTCATTTTTAAAGTTAATGGGGCATTCTAAAAGACTCTATTATCAAAGAAATCCTAGCCTCCTCTTTGTCAAAAAACACTCCTAGAGCCGTTTTCACTTTCAGGAGGGAGGAAGTCGCAGTTCTTCCTCCCCTCCCCCATCCTCTCTTCCTCCCTTCTCCTCTTCCCCTATTTTCAAACACAAAAGGTTTCTCCTATGTCTTAGTTTTGTTATAATTTTCCTCCAACCATCACATGTGGTTGTGTCATGGTATTGGATCTCCACCTGCGTTTCGGCGTTGGATCTCCACCACCATCATTTCTGCGGTTCCTTTATATTTGGAATAAGTCGCAGAGACTCTTTGGGTTCTCTGTGTATTTTTCACCTCTCATTTTGTGAGAGTTTTTCACCTCTCCTTTGTGAGAGTTTTTCATCTCTCCTTTGAGATAATTTTATTTGTACTGTTTTGACTTAGTTTTTTTCAAGCTTTATCTGTTTTTTATTATTATGAGTTTGCAATCTTAGTTGGGATGTCTATGCTAGAGTTTCTTCGATCATGAATGATCATTAGTGGAAGCACATCATATTATCTTAATTTTGATGTTCGATCGCTTCGTTATTGTAATGGCCCTTTGTAGTTAGTGACTTTTTTGTCTGAATTATAAAAGCAATCTGAGACTTTCTAAAAAAAATATGTATAATAGTCATGATCGATAGTGTAGTAAAAAAGGTACTCCGCGTGGACAAAATATTTGACTTCTTTGGACATGCACATGCACATTTGTAAGAGAGGTCCACACATAAATTATATAATAAATTATAATTAGTGCTTGCAATTATAAATTAGGGTTAATTACTGTAGACGTCCTTTAACTATGGCCCCAGTTGCAATTGGGTTCGTGAACTAAATTTTGAGGCAACGAAATCCTTTAATTAGACAATCAGTTGCATTTAGGTCCTACCGTAACAGAATCCGTCAAGATTGACCATGTGAGTGTCACGTGCTCTTGTTGTTTAGGGTATCTTCGACTTTTCGTCATTTTGAACGAAACAAATCCAATTTAGCACTGAAGAAAGGGGGTCTGCACGTGAACTATCCCTTATGAGGCAGTCATTGGAGTTGCATACAGTGAGCTGTCCCTTCTAAGGCAGCCAATGGAGTTAAATTTGCTGTAGCAGTGACTGAGTGAGTGAGAAATTTTCTATGTAAGCTTCGAAATTTGGGGTTGATCGGGGGTACAGTTCAAAGTTAGGGTTTCATTTTGGGGATAGTTGGGTTTTTCGTCCTTTTGGCTGATAGTGATGGAAGTGTTTGACTTCCATTGGGGTGGTGTTGCTCCTAAATACAGTAAGTGATTCTACCTGTTTGGATACGTATAAGTTGGTTTTGTTTTCATCTGTGTGGTCCATAGCTTTTAAAGATTCCTTACACGCTTTGCTTTATACTGTCCTTGACTGCAACAGTAAGGGTTTTTTTATCCCTTCTTGTCTTCTATCTATGCCTCACACCAAATACACTGAAGTTATTCCATAGCAATTAAAAAACTGAATGAACTGTGTACTGTATATGTTGGTTTTGGTGCAGAACATTGAATTCAAACATGTTTTTGTCTTATTTTATGATTCCAAAACAGGTGTGTGTGTTTTAGCATTGTTTTGACCTTTGTTTACTGTGCAGGTAACCATGAAAACTGTAGTTTAGAACTTCACCATGGGGGTGTGTTGGAAAGTGGGGAGTATAAAAATGGAAAAAGTTTGTTACTTGGATAATGTTGCAGAGGATTTTCTGTCATTGGTGGACTTAAGACAGGTAGAGAAAGGGCTTGGTTACAATGTAGACATTTCCAACCCCAAACCAAATTTGGAAATATGGTATAGAAAGGGTGGAACCCATGGTGTAGGTGGGCTTGAACTTATCAACTTTGATGCTAAGCTGATTGACATGTTGGGCCAAATGCCATGTAAGAGGATTGTTGTGTTGTACTATATTAAAGTGGGCAATTCTAATATAGTTTGGAGTCAAGCATCTTTTGGGTGCCAAGGTTTGGATGGTGCAGACAATTATGCAGAGGTGCAACACAATGTTCAGGTGGAAGATGAAATTGAGGTGCAAGAGAAAAGTCAGGTGGAATATGAAACTAGGGTGCAAGAGAAAAGTCAGGTGGAAGATGAAACTGGGGTGTAAGATAATGTTGATGTTGAAGATAAAGATGAAGCTAAGGTTGTAGACAGTGAAGAGGATGATGGAGAATTTGTTAATAGTGATTACGAGTTCAATGAAGAAGAATTTGGGTTTAAGACAGTTGAAGTGCCTGTTCATGAAGGGGCAGAGGACACTATGAATGATAGCAATGAGGGGCCTACTTTTTTAGCTCCTGGAGAGGTGTCATCAGATGGTGAGCACACCTCAGATTTTGATACTGAAAGTGAGGTTGATGGGGATGATATGGAAGGGTACAATGAAGGGATAATTAAGATGAGAAGGAAAAAAAATTGCCTCGATTTAAGCAGTATAGAAGGGAGTGGACTTGAAGAATTCTGAGTTTCGGCTTATAATGCAATTGGAAAATAGACAAGTTCTTAAAAAGGCACTCAGGGAATATTCCATTATTCATGGAAGGAAATTGTTCTTTGAAAAAAATGACAAGATGAGAGTAAAGGCAATTTGTAGAGGAGGATTAAAATGTCCATTTGTGCTTTATGCTTCACAATTAAACCAAGATGTGCAAACATTTGCAATTAAGAAGTTGAGCTTAGAACACACATGTGAGAGGGTGGAGAAACTGAAGTTTGCTAATCCAAAATGGATTTGTGAGAGATTTTCTAGCAAGATTAAGAGAAACACATATTGGAATCTGAAAGCTTTTCAAGGAGAAGTTTTGGAGTCCTATCATGTGAGGGTGTCCAAAACTCAAGTGTATAGGGCAAAGAGATTGGTTAAAGCACAAATTGAAGGAAACTACATACAGCAATATGCACGGTTGTGGGACTATGTAGAGCAGTTGAAGAATACCAACAAAGGTAGTACAGTAAAAATTAAGTGTGATTTGGTTGGGGGTGAAGCAATATTTTAAAGGATTTATGTGTATCAGGCTGCTTGTAAAAAAGGGTTTTTAGCAGGGTGCAGGCTTGTAATTGGGGTTGTTGCTCGCCATTTGAAAGGTCCTTATCCTGGGTAAATATTCACTGTTGTAGGAGTTGATGGTAATAATGGTCTTTTCCCAATTGCATATGCTGTGGCTGAGATTGAAAACAAGGACTCGTGGATTTGGTTTCTATCTTTGTTGATTGAAGATTTAGGTATTACAAATGGTTTATCTTGGGCTTTCATATGTGATAAGCAAAAGGGGCTCATACTTGCCATTGCATATGTACTACCAATTGCAGAGATTAGGATGTGCGTCCGGCACTTGTACAACAATTTCAGAGCAACACATCTTGGTCTCACTCTTAAACACATGTTGTAGGCAGCTGCTAGAGCCACTACTATTCCATGATGGGAAGCATAAATGGAGAAGATGAAGGAAGAGGACTTGGAAGCTTGGAAATGGTTGGTGCAGAGACCACCCAATAATTGGACTAGATCTCAGTTTCATCCAAGGTATAAGTGTTATCTTCAGCTGAACAACCTTTGTGAGGGCTTTAATGCAGATATAATTGATGCCAGAGATAATTCAATTTTGACATATTTGGAATGTATTTGAATGTATGTGATGCTTAGGATGGCTAATCGAAGGGCTGCTTGTGGTAAATGGAAACACCCTGTTAGCCCAAGGATATTCAAAATAATTGAGAAGAACAAGATGGGAGCTTCTCAATGCATTCCTAGATTGGCTGGGGAGATAATGTATCAAGTCAGTCACATGTATGGTGGGGAGTTTGTTGTAGATCTTGTAGCAATGTCTTATAGTTGTAGGAGATGGGATTTATGTGGCATACCTTGTGCACATGCTATTTCTGCTATATTCCATAAAGATGAAAACCCTGTTGACCATCCCTTCTATGGATCAGTAGGTTAAGGGTGGCAACACCCACTGTTAATGTGCAAAATGGTAAACTGATTTAGTATGTAATTATTTTTTTTAGTGTTAATACTTAGCTCATAGGCTAAGCTATTTATACTAGTCAACGGTTTGTTAAGTCTCATAGGACTTGACTGGATAGGTGTCTTAATCCTATTGATAGTGTAGTTGGATGGTTGAGATTGAAGCTAGGAATTGTCTAACTCTCTCTCTCTCTCCTCTAACGGCACTCTCCATTTTCCCATTAGCACATATTAGCTTGTCAAACACTAACATGGTGGGTTTGTTAAAGTGAGCTAGGATTCATAAGCGAAGGCTTATTGCAGTGATTCAAGCTTACATCGGCGATCGAGTCTAACATGGCTGGATCTGGAGGAGGGGAACTCAGGGCACCAATCTTCAATGGTGAAAATTTTGATTTCTGGCAAATCAAAATGAAAACCATTTTCCGTTCGCACGACCTGTGGGATATTGTGGAGAATGGGTACAAAACTCCGAAGAAAGAGGAGGAGGAGCTCACGAAGGTAGAGAGGAAGCTAATGCGTGAGAACGTGGTGAAGGACGCTAGAGCTCTGGGTATTATCCAAGGCGCTGTATCAGATCAATTTTTTCCAAGAATAGCAACTCAAGAAACTGCAAAGGCTGCGTGGGATATTCTGAAACAAGAATTTTTTGGTGATAAGAAGGTAAGATCCGTGAAACTTCAGAGTCTTAGGCGTGATTTTGAATATACTCGGATGAATGATAATGAATCTTTGTCTGGATATATTGCTAAGTTGTTTGATTTGATCAACCAAATGAAGAGCTATGGTGATGATCTGAGCAATCAACGAATTGTTCAGAAACTACTCATTAGTCTGCCTAAATCCTATGATAGTATTGCAGCTGTGATAGAGAATACAAAAGATCTGGACACTATTGATGCCCAGGATGTAGTTGCCATTTTAAAAGGATATGAGCAGAGGCTTGATAGGCACGGTGACAATAGTGCAGAGAAAGCATTTGCTAGCTTAAACGTTGGATCAAAGTCAGCTCGGTCTAATGGTCACAGCAATAAGTCTCAGAAGAATGTCAAACCCAAGAATGAGAGAGATAAAGAAAAAGACAAGGGCGGAAGAGGCAATGACTTCGGAATCGTTGGGAATAATATTAAGGGGAAAAAAACGGAGAGAGTAGGAATTTTCGAGTTTGGCAACACCCACATCTACAAAGGCCACGGGAAAGAAAAACTAGCCAACTCCGGTGGAGAAACTGACTCGGCATCCAGTACTGATGAAGACGAAGCAGAACTGATGACTCACTGAGGTCTGTAGCTAGCTAGGGCGTCCCCTCCCTTCTTAATTACATGTACTATTAATTTGATGAATAAAATAAAAATATATATTCTGTTGATGGTCGTCAATATACAATATTAATGCTCTCTCAAGTTCAGCAACAGCGGCATTATTTTACGGATGAAATATGAATTTGGAAATATGGAAGATATATATAACAAAATGCATAAATATTTAATAACGATTTCTCCCCAAGGCACAGGCACAATAGGCTCTATGAAGCAGAAGAATAAGCCATCAGATTTTTGGCGTATATATGGATAAAAACAAAATAAAAAAAACAGAAGCCAGCGAACCATAAAAATGGAAAATGAAGAAGCATAGTTCGTTCATTAGATTTTCGTCAAAAATGAAGTTTTACGAACATTAATACATATAACAAATCTCTCGTTATCAAAAAATTCGTTTATTATAACCGACCGTATTATGTATTTTCGAACACTAAAATGAACTTTA
>NW_007362545.1:49687-94603 GCF_000346735.1 Prunus mume
CATAAAATATTTTTACATAATATTTTTATTGTTAGTGAAATAGTTTTTCCCATTTGAAAAGTTGTAGTTGGTTTTTGAAAAAATAAAATAAAATATACATTCTTCGAGGGCATGCATTCCACTAATTAAATATTTCTTCATTTCGATTCATGATAGTTAGTATATAATTTAATGAGAAGTCATGTTGATTCGATTCATTCTCACTCTGATTCATAGTTAACCTTAAGGTTGAGTAGTATTTCTTTTTCCAATGATAAAGGAATCCAAATTCATAATAATAATGAAAAAATGACCCTAATTAAATAACCAGAGCCCTCTATTATCAATAGAGCACCAAATAACAAAGCACATAAGGATTGTCACTAGGTACGTGATGACATGTGATGTGATGTGAAGACAGAGGATAAAACATAGAAACAGCCAAAAATTATCACTAGGCACGTGGTGACCTTCAATATAAATTTTTTGCAGGTGATCAGCCCGGAATATGCTTATAGATCAAAGAAAACTGCGGACGTTAATATAAAATTGTTCATATTTTTATATTTTGAACAGTGGACTGGCTAAAAATAAAACAAAGAAGCTGTTTTTTTTTTTTTAGGTTTTTGGTTTTTTATTTTGTTTTGTTTTGTTTTTTGTTTGTTACAAAACACATGAGCTCTTTGTTTAGAAGCCAACTGGGCATATACTACGTACACTCTGTGAAACATGGCCACTTACAAATGTCTGTGTCCGGCCCCCCGTAGCATTTGGACAAAAGTTGTCCTGCATGTGATCAAAACAAAAATTCAACGTTATCAATTAGCTAGGAAATTTATAAATTTGTAAATTTATAATTGCAAGCACTATTTATAATTTCTTATATAATTTATGTGTGACCTTCTCTTTCAAAGGTGCATGTGCGTGTCCGAAGAAGTCAAATATTTTTTCCACAGGAGTACCTTTTGTACTACACTATCGATCATGACTATTATTAATTTTATTTTTTTTGTTGAGAAATTCTGGAATTGCATACATAATTTAGCTAAAAAAGTTATTAGTCACAAATGACCAATACAAACTTGTCATAAGGGGCGATTACAATAAAAAACGATCTAACATCAAAATTAAGACAATCTGATGTGCATCCACTAACGATCACTCATGATCGAAGAAACTCTAGCATAGACATCCTAACTAAGATTGCAAACTCATAATAATAAAAAAAAAAAGATAAAGCTTGTAATCTATGAAATTAAAGATCCACTTTACAAGTTCTTGAATATTATGAATTAGGTTATTACAAGATTATGAATTATGAAGAACTTTAAACTTGTAATCATGGTGCAAAATATGATAAATGAGAATCCAAAGCTTGTTATCTACTAGATTAAAGATCCACTTTACAAGTTTTTAGAACTCTTATGTCCAAACCATTGTGTCAATAAAATATAAGTAAAGTGCAATTGAAACTATAAGGACCCAAGTGGTAAAACTGAGAAATTAGAGGACTAGAAATGTATTTTTGCCTTTTTAAAACCTGCAAATGGTCATAGATTAAAAATAATACAAAAAAGATTCAAGGCCATATGATAGTTTTAAATTTAGATTAGATGTATCGATACAACTGGGGACCGCTATGAATAGATCTTTAAATAAAACGGGGCCCATCAAGAACGCGGGATGCAATGAAGCAAGCAAAGAATGGGAGCGCATCTACGGAAATGGGCCCCAGTAGTTTAACTGGCAAAAATGAAAATCAATTAAATAAATTTTTTTAAAAAGAAAAAAGCTGTGGTCGAAAAAGTGAATTACCAACTAAAGAGAGGAAGGTTTAATTAATTATAATTGAAATACTTTGTCCTAATTAGTTAGACTTCTTTTTACAAAAAATGATTTTATTCTAGCACACTTCCCTTGAATTTGGAAAAAAATGTCCTCCATTCACACTATTACCCCAAATAATAATAATAATAAATGCAATAACGCTATGGCCACCAACTTATTTATCAACTTATAAATACGAACACATGTGACATATGATATGGCAGACCATATTATCTGCTATATCATCTTTCTTTTTTAAATTCCATATTTTTTTTGCAACAAAAAGAATTTCACCAAACAAAAAATTAATATAAAAAATAAAACTCCCAACGATTTAAGATTCAACATCGAACTCATCCTTTCCCTCCTCCCCTTCACTTCTGTAAAACCCTAAAAACTCAACCGTGCCCCCATTAAAAGTTCCACTATGGAAAACTCAAGGACTTATTATCATAAACAAATTAATTTAAATTCTTCTTTTTAATTCTAAGAACAGGAAGGTTCCACCAAAAGCAAACAAGGTTGTCTACGAAATTGCCTCTTCCGCCCTTGTCTTTTTTCTTATTTCTCTCATTCTTGGGTTTGACATTCTTCTGAGACTTATTGCTGTGACCATTAGACCGAGCTGACTTTGATCCAACGTTTAAGCTAGCAAATGCTTTCTCTGCACTATTGTCACCGTGCCTATCAAGCCTCTGCTCATATCCTTTTAAAATGGCAACTAGATCCTGGGCATCAATCGTGTCCAGATCTTTTGTATTCTCTATCACAGCTGCAATACTATCATAGGATTTAGGCAAACTAATGAGTAGTTTCTGAAGGATCATAGCTCTTCATTTGGTTGATCAAATCAAACAACTTAGCAATATATCCAGACAAAGATTCATTATCATTCATCCGAGTATATTCAAAATCACGCCTAAGACTCTGAAGTTTCACGGATCTTACCTTCTTATCACCAAAAAATTCTTGTTTCAGAATATCCCACGCAGCCTTTGCAGTTTCTTGAGTTGCTATTCTTGGAAAAAACTGATCTGAAACAGCCCTTTGGATAATACCCAGAGCTCTAGCGTCCTTCACCACGTTCTCACGCATCAGCTTCCTCTCTGCCTTCGTGAGCTCCTCCTCCTCTTTCTTCGGAGTTTTGTACCCATTCTCCACAATATCCCACAGGTCGTGCAAACAGAAAATGGTTTTCATTTTGATTTGCCAGAAATCAAAATTTTCACCATTGAAGATTGGTGCCCTGAGTTCCCCTCCTCCCGATCCAGCCATGTTAGACTCAATCACGTATGTAAGCTTGAATCACTGCAATAAGCCTTCGCTTATGAATCCTAGCTCACTTTAGCAAACCCACCATGTTAGTGTTTGACAAGCTAATATGTGCTAATGGGAAAATGGAGAGTTGAGAATAATGATGAAGCGAGAGCAAGCAAAACTTGTATTAATTCGTGAGGGTAAGGCACTATATCATTTACATTCACAGCTCATATTACCGTTAGAGGAGAGAGAGGGAGAGAGAGCTAGACAATTCCTAGCTTCAATCTTAACCATCCAACTACACTATCAGTAGGATTAAGACACCTGTCCAGTCAAGTCCTATGAGACTTAACAAACTGTTGACTAGTATAAATAGCTTAGCTTATGAGCTAAGTGTTAACACTAAAAAAAACAATTACATACTAAATCAGTTTACCATTTTGCACATTAACAGTGGGTGTTGCCAAACTCGAAAATTAAGGCATGGTCCAAGAGATTGAGGACAAAGGAGGCTGCTGAGGTTCAAATACCAGCCCCAAACCCACCAAACCCTTTGCCTTCAGGTTACACTGCTTCAGCAGCAAAACTTAGAAGACTCTTCATTAAAATTAGATGTGGGGCATGTGGAAAAGAAGGCCACAATCGAAGAGGATGTGGAAGACAGGTTGTTTAATTATTTGAGTTTTCTTATGAAGTTTAATTAGTTGGGTTGTGATCAGCTGTGGTTGTGATTTTTTATAACTGTGCTTGTATGTTGTGCCGGCTGAGGTAGCCCAAAATGGGAATGTTGGCTAAAATGAAGTTCAAGCAACTGACAATGGAAATGCAGGCCAAAATGATATTGCTCCAGCCCAAACTAATGCTGCCTCGGCCCAAACTGACACTGCCCCAGTCCAAAAAAAACTGCCCCAACTCAAACTTACATTTGAAGAGTCTTATGGAATCCAGATGCAAGGATGTCATCTTTATAACCAGTTAGTTGCCTATTATTCTTCCCCAACTCGAATTTTTTATGTTTGCCTATATAGTAATATATACTACTACATTTTTTACTTTGCGCGACGCATGAACTTTCGTCGCGCAAAGTACCATTTCATCGCGCAAACATCAGAGCAACAAAAAAATCGTCGCGCAGAAACCGTCGCGCAAAGATCGTGAAGATAGACTTTGCGCGACAAAATTTTTCTAGTCGTCGCGCAAACCGTAGCGACGGATGCCTTCGTTGCGCAAACTATTTACGGACGATGAAGACATTGGGCTCACAACAATATGCGCGAATAAAAACTTCCGTTGGTGAAAATTATGTGCGACGAAAGGTTTTAGTGTCGTAAACTTCTGCGCGACGAAAAGGTACCGTCGCGCAATGCGGCTCACATGGTTTTGCGCCACCACTTTGCAAAACGGATGCTTTTTGTGTCGTAAATTTGGTGCGACGACAAGAACCCGTGCGCGACGAGATTTTGTCATGCGCTTAACTTTCTCGAGATGATATTTTTTGTCGCGCTAACTTTAATAAACCTTGTGCGACGAAATCTTTTTCGTCGCGCAAATTTTAAATATATGTTTTTGGTTTAATTTTTTGATTTAATTATTTTTTTTAATTTTACGAAACAGTATCAGTTCAATTAATTTTTTTTATTGTGCAATTTTTTTTTTATTGTGCAATTTTTTTCTTTATTTTATTGCAAAGAAAAAATGTAATGAAGATATAAATTTGGTTATAAAATAAATGTATAAAATACAATACAAATATTTAAAATGTAAAAGTAAAAACCTAATTAAACAAGTTTCCAAAATCTACGTGATCTTCAGGCGAATGCGGCACGGAAGGCTGGGCATTGTCGCTAGGGGCAGAGGTGTGGTGGCCATGCTCGGGTTTGATGGGCTCAGAGGTAGACGAGGGAGTAAAAGGCGGTATGGGAACATCGGCCTGGGCGAGGGACTGTAGAAACTGTGTCATCTGGGCCATTTGGGTTTCAAGCATAGTCACCTTTGCCGTCAAAGCAACAGTTGCCTGACTGGTTGCCTGCGACGATGACCGGGGTCTAGGTTCCCGTCGACGAGCATTCCCTATCCCTCGACAATATGTCCCTGGGTGCCTCCCGAGAGTCTGATCCAAGGTTTCCGTCAGTATCTGAAACCCTGCATCATGTGGAGGATCCACAGACTCGAGCGGCGTATCGAGAGGAAGTTAGGAGGCGGACTCCTGAAGAACCAACTGGCTCTTCTCCTTCATCGTCGACGTTTAACATAACATAAAATATTAATTAAAATATTCATATAATAATTATGAAACTTGAATGTGTAATATCATAATTAAGAGATTAAGGACTACTTACATGAAGGGACTCAGCCAACTCATCCCCAGGGCGAATGTCAACGTCGCCAAAGACGTCAATCTCGGGGAATTTGGACCCCCTTGGATTGAACAATTTTTTAAAAATGTTTGCATGAAAAAAACCAAGTAATATTATTAATAATATATTAAAAATTGAATAAAAACAACAAACTTTATTATTACCCACCGACACTCCTCCATCCTATAGGAAAAGGGTCTGGAACCTGAATGGTGGAGAAGAGTCTTCTTCGCCCTATTGCCCTTATTTGCTTTGGCCTGCTTCTGTGATAAATAAAAAAAAAGTATTAGTTGAAATTTAAATGAAATATTAAAAATTAAACAAACATTAGTAAAAAACGTGTAATACTTATCAACTAGCAATAAGAAATTACCAAAAAATCGGCCTCCTGAAAATGCCCGCAAAGCCACTCCCAACTATCTGCCCGCCCCGCAAGCTCCTTCGGGCAACCCTCCTGAAGAGCAACTTGCGGATCATCATATGTCTGAAAAGAGTCTGTTGATGTAAGCCAACATCTCATCGTCAAGGTCCTCCAAATTGTAGTTCGTCTGCAATAAATTCATTACATACATGAAGTATTAAAAATATATAAAATGTGAAGGGAAAACAATTCAAAAGTAAGAAACATACCGACAGTTGGGAGCGCACCGCTATCCGCACCTCGTTAGGCATGGCCTTCCCAAACTTCCATTTCATCGGGCAATGGGTCCGAACGACGTGACCAATGTTGTGGGCCAATGAGCTATGCTGGTCCGCCGTTGGTGCAGCCCGATGCCGCTCGTCGTAATCGATGTTGATACGACTGTTGGTCACTCGGGTAACCTTTGTCGTCTTCAACTGGCGACAAGGTCCCCGGGTGTACTTCTTGGCTGCAAAGAAATATAAATGTAACGTTAAATAACAAATCTCACTAAAATCTTAGTCTGAAACAGCCGGAGGTGAAGGAAATATTTACCTGGTTGTGACTCCGACGCACCAGCAGCGGAGGTCGAAGTGGTATCGGTCATGCTGGGGGGGCGGGCTGCCATGGCATGCACTGTGCTAGAACAGTGGCAGCTGACGTCGTCTCCGGGGGAGGCAAACTCGATGCAGTCGTCACCGCCTTACGACTTCTGATAAGGTCAGACATCTGCAAAACTGAACAAGCATTCAAAGTTAAAACCTCCTTGGCCAAAAAATTATTTAAAAATAAAAAAATAAAAACCTCAACAACTAATGAATAACAAATTCAATATTGAAGCACCAAAATACCAATAACTCACTCTGTCATCTCTCTTCACCCAACTAAAAAAAATGCTACAATAATTCAAACACCAAAACTAGAACAGCAAAAAAATCACATTGAAACACATAATTCAATTGAAACATAAAACCCTAAACCAACCATCAGACTAAGCAATCTCAACAATTAACAAAATAAATACATAAATTCAAACAGAAAAAAAAAAAATTCACCAGACTAAGCAATTTCAATAGTTAACAAAATAAATACATAAATTCAAAAATAAAAAATAAAAAATTCACCCGAATATATTTCAAATTGAAAAAAAATACAAAATAAAACCCTAACAAAAAAAATACAAAATGAAACCCTAACAAAGCATCAGACTAAGCAATTTCAAAATTTAACTAAATAAATACATCAATTCAAACAGAAAAAAAAATGACCCGAATATATTTAAAATTGAAAAAAAAAAATAAAGCCCAAAAAAAATACAAAATAAAACCCTAACCAAGCATCATCCTAAGCAATTTCAACAATGAACTAAATCATTCACATAATTTCAAACATAAAACAAAATAAACCTGAATATATTTAAAATTGAAAAAAAAAAACACGGGAGATTATACGTACAGACCGTAGCTGCGAGAGGGAGGCGGTGGTGTGACTGGTGATGGGGGCTTTGGGTTGGAGAGAGCAGGAACGAAATTGCGGCCAGAGAGGGGGAAAGGAAGAGAGAGAGCGGCGGCGTAGACTTATGGAGGCTTGGAAGGCATCAAAGGTCTTGGGGCTGGCGGCGGAGGTATGAAGGGAATGGCAGCGAAGGTACTGGGGTTGGCGGCAGAGCTATGGAGGATGCAGAAGGACAGAGAAATAAAGAGGGAAAAGGAAACTGTCGCGTTTTTCAAAAAAATTATTGGAAGTTTGAGCGACGAAAAGTTTTCATCGCGCAAAGAAAAAATCAAACTTTGCGCGACGAAATAAAATTATCAGTCGTGCTGGTTCCATTCAGCAATCCTCGGGAGCTGGACCGCCAAAATTTCACAACCTTGTGCGAAGGAAAAATGGCGTCGCACAAAACGAGGATCAGAAAACCTTAATATTCTTGCATTGTGCCACGAAAAATATTCTTCCGTCGCGCAAAGACTTTTCTATAAGCGGGATTAAAACCGCCAATATTTTCCGAATCTGCACGACAAATACAACTTCATGTGTCGAGCAAAGTCCCCAAAACTCAGGAACCCTAAGCCCTAAACCCTAAACCCTAATTTAACAAGTTTGTACGACGCAGATCTTCGTCTACCAAAATTTTGCGTGACGAAAAAGCACCCTGCGCGACAATATATTTCGTCATGCAAGGTTTTTCTTTTTATCACCGTTAAAATGTTTTGTTCTGTTACTAGATGTCTGAATGTTTGTTTGTTTAGATTTTTAGGGTATACGATCTCATGGTACCTACAAACACGTTTGACGGTTGGATCGTTGAAACTAGTTTCGTATAATGCATATGTCATCGAAACAATACGTTATCTAACAATCAAGAGTTTAATTATACTTTCTTTCAATTTAACGTAGGATTGTGTCGTATTCACCCGTGTAAACATTTGAAATTGAAGATCTGCTTTAGTAATTGTATTCATATAGGGTGACGGAGTGTAACTGTAAAAAATCATCGCAATCGAAGTTAAAATAACCATTAACTCGTTATTTGTCGTTTATAACCGTTGAAAAGTTTTGTGTTGTTTGTAGGTCTATGAATGTTTTTATTTTTTGCGATTTTTGAGGTATATGATCTAGCAGCATATACAACCCCGTCTCACGGTTGGATCATTGAGACTCATTTCGTAGAATGCGTATGCCGTAGAAACAAAATATATTATATAATATATAAATACGAAAACCTTACGCGACGAATAAAGTTATTTTTGTCGCGCAGGTTTGCGCGCCGAAAAGATTCTTTGTCATCGCGCAAAGTGTAGTCATTTGGCCCGCTTCTGAAAGAAAAACCCGAGATTTGCGCGATGAAGAGGTCCCTTATTCGTCGCGCGAAGTTTATCACATTTTTGCGCGACGAAAATATCTTTCGTCGTCTTTATTTTATAAGGAAAAAACAAATTACAGATTTATTTTCTTTTTGGAATATATATAGAAGTTTATTTGAACTAAAATAACAAATGCAAACTATCATATGGTTGACAACAACAACAAAAAAAACCCATCAAACTATAAGAATTCTTTTTTTTCTTTTTTTTTTTGGTTGAGGAAGTGTTTGATTAATTGCATTTTTTTTTTTTGGGTGTCTATAAAATCATCCTTTTTGGCCTTATTAGACTTGGCTTTTAATTTCAGCCCTCTCCTAGCCACAATTTTTTTTTCCTTTTTTGTGTTCTATGTGCAAACATTTTCTTTTGTGCGTTTCAGTTCAAATCTCACTACTTAGCCTTAAATGTAACATGATATATATAGTTTTGACTAGCATGAATTTGAATGACCAAAAACAAAAGAAAAGGACTTAAATGAGATTGAATAGCATGATATATAGGACATATATATATATATATATATATATATATATAGGGCTTATTGCATAATATGGCTTGACGATTATGTTTTCTTGGGCTTATATAAATTTTTCATGACAATTATGTTTCTTAGGCCATAAGAATACGAGGGCTAATACATGTGGTAAGCCCTTATCTATTAAATGTTAGATGCTTTATCCAACTTGCTAACTGTTGACATCATTTTGGTTTTGTTAGAGATTTAAATTATCTTCGGAATTGTTCTTTTAGGAATTGTAATTAATTGAATGTCGTAATTACATTAAAATGGTATGAAATATTTAACTAAAATCATTGAGAAGCTTACGATTTGTAGAATGAGAAAATAAAACGATATACCGTCACTATCATGGAAAGTCGCAAATAAATTACATAATTTAGATGACAGGTCGCAAATAAATTACATTATTCATCATCTGAACTATAATAATCTTCGTTACTGTCACTATCATCAATCCTCCTCCTCCTCCTCCTCTACATCCTCCTCGTCCTCCATAAGTACATCATCGTCGTTGTTTGGGCCCACGATTGGATCGTATCATGGAAGATCACCGAGGTCAATTGTAATTGACTGAATCGGTATTTCTCTTGAAGACACTCCTTCAAGCTGAAACGGTTCTTGTATAACATTTGAATCTACAAGTGTTTGTGCAACATTTTCCATGGAAGATTCGAAACGTTGGTCAACAACGTCGACGTCGTTGTCAGATGGGTCTAGTTCTGGTATAGCATACACATTCCTCTAATCCATCAACTGAACAACTTTCCAACTGTGTCCGACTTTAGGGTCATCTAGATACACAATATGTTTTGCCATGTTTGCCAAAATGTAAGGGTCGTCATCATACCAAGTTCTGTTAATGTTCACAGATAATAACCCATGGTCGATTTTAACACTTCCTTGCCTATTCGGGTTCGTATCAAACTATTGACACTTGAACATAATTACTTGGTATCGGTCCTTGTAAAGCAATTGCACGACAGTTGTGAGTTTGCCATAGAAATCAATGTCCGTACTTTCACCTCCACCTGGGATATGGACACTGCTGTTTTGCATACACAACTTGTCATCAGCGCTAATTAGGTCGAATGCCAAGTTTTATAACTCTTCACTGTAAATGGGAGAATTCTCTAATTTCAACTTATTCACCTAATATTATACAAACAAATTCTTATGTTAGTTTGAGAAGCATAAATACTACAATTTTATGTCAAATACAAAATACTTATAACTTACATATTCCAAAAACCACAGTGGAAACATTTCACGGTGTTTCTTGTAATACAATTGTGATGGATGTTCTCGCTTCATCATCTCTTCATGCTCATCCAAGTAAAGGATTATCTCATCACAATTGTTCAGTACGAACCAATGGGCCACCTCCATGTCATGTTTGGAAAACGCGTTTCCTCGTATAGACTCTTCAAATGGTCGTGCGCTTTGGCCAAAAACAAAAAGTTTCGCATTTCTCACACCTCCGTAATTATTGCGCTGAGGACGATTGAAAGCCGTATCCACATCTTTTAAATACATTCCACAGAAAGTAAGTGCCTCGTATTGAACCCAAGCCTCTATAATTGATCCTTCGGGCTTCACTCTGTTGCGTACGTTGTTTTTCAACTCTCCGAGAAGCCTGCAACAATAAAACGATACGATGCAAATTAGCAAGTAGCAAGCATATGATAATCATGCATACACAAATATGGAATGATTATATACCTTTCTATTGGATACATCCAACGATAGTTCCACCAGCAAGCAATGCATTTTCTGGTAAGTGAACCATCACGTGAATCATAGTTGTGAAGAAAGCTGGAGGGAATATCATCTCAAACTTGCATAGGACTTGGACAATGTCATGGCGCAACTTATTAACGTCTGTCCTGTGCAACGTTTTTGCCTACAGTTGGGAAAAAAATCTGGATAACAATACGATTGGCTTGACTACATCTTCCGGCAATAGGTGTCGAATCCCCACAGGAAGGAGGCGTTGCATAAAGACATGACAGTCATGGCTCTTTAGTCCAGTAAATCTACCCCCGTCAACATTCAGGCAACGTGCGATATTAGAAGCATACCCATCAGGAAATTTTACAGTCGATACAAACTTGAGAAACTCTTTTTTGTCATTAGGTTTCATGGAAAAAAATGCAAGATCCCTTCTAGCTTTATGATTGTCCCTTTTCATCCATAAACCCCTTCGTATGCCCACTTTTTCCAAATCCAGACGAGCTTTGATCGTGTCCTTTGTCTTCCCCTCGATATCTAGAATCGTGCCCATCAATGTGTCAAAGACATTTTTCTCAACATGCATAACGTCGAGATTGTGCCTCAAAGTTAGTTTTGACCAATATGGAAGCTCAAAAAACATAGGCTTGTGCGTCCAATTCATATGTGTAGCAGGTCTGGTCTGACTAACTGTTTTCCCGAACGGAGCAAAATCCAAACGGTTAAGCTGTTCTAAGATCTCATCCCCGAACCACTCTCTAGGTCTAAGGCTATGCTCTTTCTTCCCGTCGAACTCTTTATCCTTTTCCCGCCACTCGTGGTCCCATGGCAACCATCTCCGATGACCAAGGTAACAAAATTTTCTGGCGTGCCAACTAGAAGTCACATCTTCCTTGCATATAGGGCATGCCATATAACCCTTCGTGCTCCACCTAGAAACCATTGCATACGCGGGAAAATCATTCACAATCCACATAACTGCTGCCCGCAAAGTAAACATGTTCCCAGTGGATTTATCGTACGTACGCACATCGTTTGTCTATAAATCCTTGAGCTCATCAACCAACGGCCGTAAGTAAACATCGATTGACCTGCTGGGATCCTCAGTTATCAAAACAGTCATCATCATATATTCCTTTTTCATATACTTCCAAGGCGGCAAATTATATGGGAATACAAAAATCAGCCAAGTGCTGTGGTGTTGGTTTAGAACCCTGTCCGTCAGTGACAAGTCCCAATCTAACATTTCGAGAATCAACAGCAAACTCAGGGAACGTTCGATCGAACTCTTTTCATGCTTCCCCATCTGCAGGATGCCGCATCACATCGTCATCTACCCGTTTTTCCTTATGCCATCTCATATCTGTGGCAGTATGCGTCGACATATACAATCGTTGCAACCTAGGTTTCAAGGGCAGATAATGCATGAATTTTTGTGGAATCTTAGTCATTCTATTCTGAGATGTTGTTTTGAACCTCGACTCATTGCATATAGGGCATGTATCCAATGTTTCATACTCTTTGTAGAATAACATGCAATTATTTTTGCAAGCATGAATTTTTTTCATAACCCAATCCAAGACCATTCAACACCTTCTGTGCCTGTCGGTGGTCTTTCGGCAAACAATTGTCCGTCGGAAGCATCCTCTTAAAAACCCCTAAAAAGTAATCGAAACACAGGTTCGACAGACGATACTTTATTTTCCCATGCATTAACTCCATAATAGCCGTGAGAACAGAAAACTTCTCGCACCCCGGGTATAACTCTTGGTTGGCATTTTGTAACAGTTTTTCATATTCTTTGAAGTCTGCACTATCCATTGATGTAGACACGTCATCTTCCCCCTCCTAAGTGCTGCTTGTCGATGCAAATGGAAAAGCATCATTTAGAATATCCACGACTTGTTCATTAGGATCCATAATAGGTTCAACATTCTCCACTCTTGTGGCCCTTGAAGACGAAGCAATGTCTAATTGTTCCCCGTGATATGTCCAAGTGCTATATGTCTCAATCATTCCATTCTTTACCAAATGAAATTGTACATTTTCAATTGTCTCCCACAACGTATTGTTACACCTCCGACAAGGACAACGGATTCTAGTTGCATCCGGGTTGTGTGCCCTTGCAAAGGTAATGAAATCCTAGATTCCATCCAAATATTCATCTGCACACCTATTAGGATTCTGTATCCATCTCCTGCTCATAATTCCTGGCAGCACAATCACAATACAACAATCATGTTGTATTCGTACAAAATCATAATGTCACTTTATGCCTCCGGTAAGGGCCCTATCCCATTCAGGAATGCATAGTCATATCACATAATTTACGGCTACATGAGATTAGATTTCGACGTGGACTCGGCAGCATCTCAGCACAGTTCTTGAGGTGTACCGTAGGTATAAAATACCTACATACCACCCAAAGAACGAATCGAGATGACACCTAATCCTGTAGTCGTAAATTACGTGACACGACTATGCATTCCCAAACTGTCCAAATAATGAGACAATTCAAGAATTAATTGGACCGCAGTCACGCTTTAGCATCCATGCGCGAAATCCAACTAACCTCGAACGGGAAACTAAGTTTGACTTAAAAAAAATGTACAAAGTTAATTTCAATTAATTTCATACATCAACGTGCACAAATTTAACAACATATTATAAATATAATTTCACAAAACAATTTAAACATAATGTAATTAATTTTATAAAACGAAGAAAATACCTTATCAATCGTTCTCTAGTAATCGCTAATCACATATAATATCCCTACAGACAACAAAATTAATGGTGTCAGTATAAATTTACATTAAAACTTTTACACTAACGACAAAAAATACATACCCACCGAACGCAGCGGAAGCAAAGTCAGTTCAATTCATACACAAAATGAAATTGACGGGGGAAGTTTGATGAAATCATTTGAGAGAGAGGGAGAGGCAAGCTGCAATTTTTTTGGCAGTTTGCCTCTGCAATGGCTGAAACCGATGAAGTAAAGGACGAAGATTTGCGCGACAAATAAGTGTTCGTCGCACAAAAACAAAACAGTCGTCGTGCAAAATCTTCAAAATTTACTGGACAAAAAAATTTCCTCGTCGTGCGAAATTCGTCGCGCAATTTATCATTTCGTCGTGTAATATTAAAGATTTCGTCGCGCAAGGTGTTGCCGACATCGATGTTTGCGCGACGACAAAAATATCTTTCGTCTCTCATGTATTCGTCGTGCAAAGTCATCATGTCGTTGCTAAATATGTCATCGCGCAAGATTTTGGAACCATGTTTTGCGTGACGAAAATATTCCGTCGTCTTAGATTAAGCGCGACAAAATAACTTATCTCGTCGCGCAAGATCTTGGCGCGAAATGCTAAAACCCGCATTTTTTTTCCCCCATTTTTTTTTGCGCGATGCCATGTACTTTTGTCGCGCAAAGCTCTCTTTTGCAACGACATTTGTTGTCGCGTAAGGCTTTCGCCCCAAAAAAAGGGATCCCGGGTTTTTTCCCTACCTTTTTGAGACGATTTATATTTTTGTCGCGCTAAGAATTGTTGCGTGACGCAGTTTTGTCGTCACTGGTGTTTGCGCTACGCGTTGTACCTTTTGTCGTGCAAGGTTTATTTGCGCGACGAATTTGTCTTCGTCGCGCAAATAGTGAAATGTAGTAGTGATATGTTGTTTGTGGTTTTTATCTTAGGTGGTAAGTGATATCAGTCAAGGAAGGGCAAATCTGCCAATGACATACTCACAACAAGTGCCCTTGCAACCATCATCCTCTTCACTTACTCAACAAACCACACCCCATAGAAGAAGATTGAAACATAGTGTCAAAAGAGGAGGACAAGTATAGACTATAAAGACATATTTTGTGGACTTTTAAGACCCATTTTTGGACTCTTAAGTACTTACTATGTGGATGTGTATTTTGGGTGAACAATTATAGACTCAAGTATGCTATTTGGTAATGTTATTTTGAAGGCTCTTTTGCCTATTTCTATGTAATGTTAATTGGTAATTGAAGCCTTTTGGATTGTATGTAATGTGCCCCTGTTCATTTGGTATACACTGCCAATTCAGCATAAAATTAGCTTATATAGCAAAACATCCGATACACTACCAATGAGGCACGTAATAACCTTATGCCCAGGTTTCTGCCCATTTCTATACTACCAATTACTACCCATTTCTACACTACCAATTCCTGCCCATTTCTACACTATGCCCATGCCATCAAAAGTTGTTCAAGAGTATATACAACAATATGCCCACTTCCTGCCATTTCTACACTACCAAATCATCCATACTGATGAACAATATCACAATCATAAAACACAACAGAACAACAACCCAGAACCACCTTTGTCTTTGTCGATAACTCAAAATTTCCCCTTCTAGTACAACAACTTGTTAACCCATTCCCAGATTCTGTTTTTTCAAAATCTTGATTTCTTCTTCCTCTTCTCTCAGTTTTTGCTCTAATTTATTCTTCTCTTCTTCCATCAATCTGAAATTCTCCGTCGTTGCTCTTGATTCGTCCTCCATTCCTCTTAGTCTTCTAAGTAACCCAGGCAAGATTTCATTTCCTCGTGGGCATGTTTCATTCTCTACCCATGCGAAAAAAATGCAACCCCCTCTTGCTGTTCTGCAATTCAAACAAAATGAAACACCAATTTCAGACCCAACAAAACACCAATTTCATTCTCCAACCATGCGAAAAAACAAAACACCAATTAATGTTCTGCAATTCAAACAAAAACTTACCCGATTATTGCAACATGCCTCAAATCTTCTTCCAGGATTCAGATCTGTCCATGAAGTCCGGCGTTTGATTTCCGACCCACACTCGCAGTAATGACGACTGCAATTTGAATCTGTCGAACTCTCCGACATTTTTCCTTCCCTCGCAGCGAAGGGTTTAAGACAAGTGTTCAGATTCGAAGGAGAGTCTTTAGACTCGAAAAGACGCTTTTACCCCTCATTTTGACAGATAATTTGATAAAGTTGGACGACATGACCTAATTGCAACTGATTGTCTAATTAAAGGATTTCGTTGCCTCAAAATTTAGTTCACAGACCCAAATGCAATTGGGGCCATAGTTAAAGGATGTCTACAGTAATTAACCCCTATAAATTATCGGGCTAATTGATTACGTTGAATTTTTATTTTGATCACATGCAGGACAAAGGAGGACCACTCTTGTCCTGATGCAAAGGGGGGCCGGACAGACATTTGCAAGTGGCCATGTTTCACAGAGTATATGTAGTAAAAATATGAACAATTTATATAAAAATATAAAAATATGAACAGTTTATATTAACTTCAGCAGTTTCCTTTGATTTGTACACATATACCGGGCTGGTCATCTGCAAAAATTTTATATTGAAGGTCACCACGTGCCTAGCGACAATCCTTGGCCGTCTCCATGTTTTATCCTCTGTCTTCATATCACATGTCATCACGTACCTAGTGACAATCCTTATGTGCTATGTCATTTGGTGCTCTAGTTATTTAATTAGGGTCATTTTTTCATTATTATTAAGAATTTGGGATTCTTTTATCATTGGAAAAAGAAATATCACTCAACCTTAAAGTTAACTATGAATCAGAGTGAGAATGAATCGAATCAACATGAATTCTGATGAAAATATATACTAACTATCATGAATCGAAATGAACAAATGTTTAATTAGTGGAATGCATGCCCTCGAAGAATGTATATTTTATTTTATTTTTTCAAAAACCTACTACAACTTTTCAAATGGGAAAAACTATTTCACTGACAATAAAAATATTATGTCAAAATATTTTATGTAGTTATGATATGTATTAAAATAAAAATTCATTATAAATATAAACTATAGTTGCCTGTGATCTGACACATTATATATTATACTTGCACTCCTACTGAGAATTGAGGGGCTCAAGCATCTTTGATGCTTTCCAGTTAATTTAAGTAATATTACAACAACTTCCCCTCTTTTTTGCTGTAACGTTAGCAAAGATACTAGTGATATTAATTATTGGAGCAGTACATAAGCTTGAAAATAGGCCTGATCTAGAATACTTAGAACCCAGGTATTGCTATTATTAATTTATGATTTTAAAATGTCAAATTCGACAATCTAAGGGATTCGAAACTTCAACAGCAATGGTGAGCCAAATAATACGGGGTAAAATATTTTGTAATATATTTCCATCAACTAAAAGGGGATATTTATAATACAAGTGTATACGAGGAAACAAATAAAATTATAATTAAACAAAATTTGTAAAAAAAAATTAAAAAAAAATTCCAATAAAATAGGAAATAAATATCTTAATCAAACTAGGATCTTGCAAACATGGTGATGATCACCGTCAAGTTCATTTTAGTGTTCAAAAATACATAATATGGTCGGTTATAATACACAAATTTTTTTGATAACAAGAGATTTGTTATATCTATTAATGTTCGTAAACTTCATTTTTCACGAAAATCTGATGAACAAACTCTGCTTCTTCATTTTCCATTTTTATGGTTCGCTGGCTTCTGATTTTTTATTTTGTTTTTATCCATATACACACCAAAAATCTGATGGCTTATTCTTCTGCTTCATAGAGCCTACTGTGCCGGTGCTTTGGTGAGAAATCGTTATTAAATATTTATGCATTTTTTTTTTTATATATATCTTCCATATTTCCAAATTCATATTTCATCCGTAAAATAATGCCACTGTTGCTGAACTTGAGAGAGCATTAATATTGTATATTGACGACCATCAACATAATATATATTTATTTTATTCATCAAATTAATAGTACATGTAATTAAGAAGGGAGGGGAGGCCCTAGCTAGCTACAGACCTCAGTGAGTCATCAGTTCACTGCTTCGTCTTCATCAGTACTGGATGCCGAGTCGGTTTCTCCACCGGAGTCGACTAGTTTTTCTTTCCCGTGGCCTTTGTAGATGTGGGTGTTGCCAAACTCGAAAATTCCTACTTTCTCCGATTTTATATATCTTTAACGCTACCGCCACTGGTGTGATGGGTTTATCCAATTAGGATCAAATCTAATTTTTTTAATTTTAATTTCCTCTTTTCTTCATCGAATTAAGTCTGTTGTTATGCTTTGATTAACTCAACACTTTTCATTGAAAACTACCACGTACATCATTTGTCTGCATAATGTTGTTGTAAATTTACAAATTTATAATGTTGATTGTATTTGTGGTTCATGGGTTTTGGGTCTTTTGCTACAATGGCATGTTTTTTGTTTTCACAAGCACCAATAGGGGAACAGACGAACCAAAGAAAAACTCCGCACAACAAAACGATGCTGAAATTACTAGGACACGCATAGAAATTTGAATACTTTAGCATGGTAACAAAAATAAATATATGTTATATGTTATCTAAATGAAAAAATAAATAAATAAAAATTTTCCCTCTTGAGAGGCTTTTTATTTAGGATAATACTAGACTTACCATATTTTTATACCACTGTAAAACATAAGAAGATTTCAACATTTGAAAAGACTGTAAGAATTAAATCGTATCCGACTCAAAATATGATGAAACTCGACTAGTAAAATGATACTATATCAACTAGGTACAAAAACACATGCATTTAAAATGTGGTGCAAAGTAATAGTTGTGTGTGACTTACCATTGTTTATCAATAATTGCAGTTTAAACCATGTTGAAACCTGTCATCAATGGATGCAACAGGTGAAGCCTTTGTCAGGTGTGGTGTTGCCAAAGTTGTGATACACAACATTCCTGGCTCCTTGACGTGCAGTAAATGTCGTGACCACCACCTTGACGTCGTACGTACATTACGAAAGTTTGACGCCCCAACATTCTGACTGCCCCGGGTCTGCTATAATATTATTGTTACGAATCTGGAACCTGCTGCTGCCTCCTCCTCCCTAATCGTGCCTATACATATTCACATGAGGAAGCTCTTGTTGAGTTCTTTCTCCTTGGGGTTCGTGTCCAAAAAGCGTTCTAGGGAGATCAGGAAAGTGGTTACTGCTCTTGGGGGTTGTTGCTAGTTCAGTTCTTCAACTTCAGTTCGAGAACCTTAGGCATAAATTTCATAAATGGACAACTTACTATTTTAAACTAATTACATAAATTCCTTAGGCATACGCACATAGAATCACATCAAGGAGAAGATCTTGAATCAAATAAAAATATTAATTATAATAGTACATACCTGCCATTGATGAAAGCTCAACCAAAGTCTTCTACTCTATGTAGAATTAAGAGTTTAACCCGTTGTCCATTTGAATTACGAGTTTAAGTGCCTACCCTTTCCCTCAAGTGTTGGAATTTAAAAAGGTTTTAAAAATTTAACCGTTTTATTTATTTAATTATTTTGGCTGTTTTATTTTATTTATTGTGGGAGTTATAAATATTTAATATTCAGATTTTATTTCTATATTGAATGCCTTAATTTTCAAGTTGGTGAAGGTTACATGTTATTAGATGCCTATAAAAGGCTACTCCTCCTTTACATTTGAACAACCACAATACACCATCAGAATATCACATACCACAATCACCACCACAAACTAATTCTCTCATTTTCTACTTTTATATATATTATCTATTTATATTATTATTTTGGCAATGATTTTGTGACTTGGATACCTATATTCATCTATGAACGTGCTCATAGCGGATCTTGAGTTTGTGTACAAGGGGTCGTATTTTGGAGTATTGTAGACCGTAAGTACTTGCACGTAGGGAGGCTACAAAGGCTTTAGGACAGCGTCTTTGACGTGCTTCACTGTACCAAACTCACCTTCTTACTTATTATTTATTTTGCTTTTACTTACCTATTAATTTGTTTTTCTTCAATTTCATTGTACCTTAAAAATTTTCAAATTTGTTTATAAGTTATTTATAATATAAATGTTTTGTATTTGGCTTTACGGAAAATGAATTTTTATTTTTTATAACAAAGTGCTCAATAGCTAGCTGATTCTAAAGTAAAAGTGGACATATATGGTGACGAAGAAAAAAAGTATGAGTTGGTTGGAGAGTGTAACACATTGTATGTATAATATTATGAAACGGTTTAGTGTCAATTGAGTGTAGTAATTGTAATATAGGAAGAGTTAGTTTTCCAATTGTTTTTTGTTTGGGAATTGAAAGGCATGGATTGAAACATGTTGTGAAGTCATATATTTTTGTTTTTCTTATTATGTCTATGTACAAGGGCAAGTAGGATAAGGAGAAAAGGGGGAGGATCCTCCTCCTTGTGTTGATTCAGAGATGAACTCAAGACCTCGTCTCATTGCACACTTTGCTGAGCCTTCTCTGCGTGAGTCTCTACTGATTTGCTACTTTGACTTCCTATTTTCTTTTTGTTCCTTTTTTTAATTTTATGAAAACTTATCATTTCCAGAAATTGAAACTAGTATTCAAATATTCATGGTTTGTAAGGGAGTTATAGATGCTATGTTTGATGGATAAACATGATGTACGCATAGTTATTTTGTGAAATAGAATGTGTAATTATTTATTGTCAAGTATTGAATTTTTTTTTTTTTTGAGTATTGTAGACCGTAAGTACTTGCACGTAGGGAGGCTACAAAGGCTTTAGGACAGCGTCTTTGACGTGCTTCACTGTACCAAACTCACCTTCTTACTTATTATTTATTTTGCTTTTACTTACCTATTAATTTGTTTTTCTTCAATTTCATTGTACCTTAAAAATTTTCAAATTTGTTTATAAGTTATTTATAATATAAATGTTTTGTATTTGGCTTTACGGAAAATGAATTTTTATTTTTTATAACAAAGTGCTCAATAGCTAGCTGATTCTAAAGTAAAAGTGGACATATATGGTGACGAAGAAAAAAAGTATGAGTTGGTTGGAGAGTGTAACACATTGTATGTATAATATTATGAAACGGTTTAGTGTCAATTGAGTGTAGTAATTGTAATATAGGAAGAGTTAGTTTTCCAATTGTTTTTTGTTTGGGAATTGAAAGGCATGGATTGAAACATGTTGTGAAGTCATATATTTTTGTTTTTCTTATTATGTCTATGTACAAGGGCAAGTAGGATAAGGAGAAAAGGGGGAGGATCCTCCTCCTTGTGTTGATTCAGAGATGAACTCAAGACCTCGTCTCATTGCACACTTTGCTGAGCCTTCTCTGCGTGAGTCTCTACTGATTTGCTACTTTGACTTCCTATTTTCTTTTTGTTCCTTTTTTTAATTTTATGAAAACTTATCATTTCCAGAAATTGAAACTAGTATTCAAATATTCATGGTTTGTAAGGGAGTTATAGATGCTATGTTTGATGGATAAACATGATGTACGCATAGTTATTTTGTGAAATAGAATGTGTAATTATTTATTGTCAAGTATTGAATTTTTTTTTTTTTTGCCGCAATGATTGTATGAAAACAAATGTGATCCTAAAACTACAAACAAAAACAAAGAGAGAAAACTGCAATTGGTGATTAATTTTTAGTGACCAAGAGAGATAGCTCACGAATCAGACGAACATATTTTAATGACCAATTTACAAATGTTAGTGACCAAATTATTGACCTCTATATGCAAATAATAATCACAAATGACACCGTTTTTAGTGACCACGCAAAGGTGGTCTCTAATAGTTTGTGTTTTAATGATCAGATTTTCAGCGTGGTCACTAAATGGAATTTGTGACGAGCTTCTATCAAGTGACCACAAATATTTGAACACTAATTGCACTTTAGCTAACATATCAGGTACTTTTTTGTGACCAATTGGCTGGCCACAAATATCTGTCTTTCTTATAGTGGTAGTTGGCCAAGAGAGGAATTGGAGAAGAAAAAACGATAGGAGAGAGAGTGTGTGTGGGAAGTGAGAACTGGAAGAAGAACACAGAAGAGTGAAGAGGAGTGAAGAAGTGATTGACCAAAAAAATAGAGAGAAGAAGTGAAGGAAAAAGTAATAAAAACACAACCAGACAATACAAAATTGAGAGAAGTGAGTTGTTTTCTAACACCAACCAGACAATACAAAAGGCATTCACGTGGTCTCCAAACCAAAAAGTAACAACTTATATTAACATATCTTCAGCAAGCATGCGACTTTGTTGAATAAAATACAGTAAGTGGTGGGCTACTTAGCTTATAAATTTTGAAAAAGGGGTGGGCTAATATTCGTGGGAGTAAGAAATAGGGAGCTTAATGAGGGGTTATGTTGATGAATTATAATAAGGGGTTTAATCCAATAGTCTAATAATAATTTTGCACTTGATGGAACGACTATTAAAGATTCTGTCACAATAACCCCTCATCTTAGCCTCCTTGGTAAGAAAAACCTTATAAAATTTGCATCAAATTTATCAAATCTTGCACCAGACTGAAGTTCAGGATCTAGTGTCTACATTCCGCCCTTGGATATTTCTTAGAATGAGCAAGAATTATTTGTAGAGAAAACTTTCTTTTATTGGTTGGTACCAGAAATGACTTTCAAGATATCAATATGGAAAACTATATGTGATTTATATACATTTGAAGATATCAATCATTAATCTAGTGAAAAAGCATCTGATGACTACAATTTGTGGCTTATCCATTTTCCTTGGTTGGGGTTTCTATTCAAGCAAAACAGGTAACATACGAATTAATGATGTGGTTCACAATAATGCTATTTTTTTTAAAAAGCACTTTTTCTATTGAGAGGGGCAATAATATTCTAAACTCACACACACACACGCGTCACAAATGGTAGGACTCGAACCCAGTACATGTGAGAGCAATTACTCCAAACCACTATACTAGTGAATCTTTTGCCACAATAATGTTATTTGAACACACTAAATTGGCCACATTATGTGGCGGCTTATGTAGTAGTGCATGTCAATTAATAAAATTGGTTGACTGGGATTTAACTTCTTAATTTTCTTTTTTCCTTTTTTGTTCAGATTTTTTATTTCTTTTTTTCCAAGGGCATATCTGCTCCACTGTAACTAGTTCACCGTCGCTAGATTATTTGAACACACTTAATAAAAACCTTTAACTCTGCTCACCGTGGTCGCTCATCGTCAGACCACAGCTAGCCCTTCGTTGGCGTGAAAAGAAATAGTACTTGTTGCATGTAGACAGGAAGAAATAATACTCACTCAGCATTAATATACTTATGACATGTAGAAGAAGAAGAAGAAATACAGAAATATAACAGAAATAAGATTCAGATTCAGAGAAGGGAATGCAAAGAAAAGTTTGAGTGTAGGAGCACTGGCGGCCATACATCCCCAAACCCTTCCGATGGGTTAGTATGGGAAACTCCAAGCCTGTCCTTTCTTTCTCGCTTGTTTTGTTCTTCCTTCTCGTGCCTTCTTTTTCACTCAGCCAGCTTGCTTCATCTTATTTAGTTTTGCTTACTCACCTATAATTTATATAAAGGAGTAAAAGAACAAGAACAAGAACAAGAACAAGAACAAGAAGAAATAAGGTGGTCGACGACTTTTTGTAGTTCATGTTGCCAAAGTCGGTAATCCCAAAACGATTGCATCCGTTTGAAAAAATAAAATTGCCATCGGTTTCGAAGTCTGCACCCGAAGCTCCATTCCCGAAGTTTGATATTCCAGACTCTTCGCTATTATGTCCGATGACTATATTCTCAGAAGTTTTGAAGGTCGGGTTGCTTTCATCTTTATTTCCAGAGCCACGACGGCGGGTTCTTGCCCTCTCCTCTCGGACCTTGAGCGCGTCCTTGAGCAGTTGTTCAGCTTGATCTCCATTCCAATCTTATATATATGTTAAGAAAAAAATGGAAAGGATCTTCAAATAAGTGGACTTTGGGCAAATGCTCCAAAATGAGTTAAAAGACAATCTTTCAATAAATGGAACTTCAGTTGAATCAAATAAAAATATTAATCATATTAGCACTAGTACATACCTTTCATTGATGAAAGCTCAAAAGAAAGTCTTGTACTCTCTGTAGGGTTCTTATGTTCAACTAGCAATACGAAGTAGTTGTTTTGAAAGTGAGCATGGTTCTCTTTAAATAAGTTGAAAGCCAGTGGGTGGAGAAGGTTCGAGATTTTCAATTTTGTTTTTCCTTCAAGCCTAGAGGGTGGGTGTATCTAATTCAAACTTTTAATAACTTTTATAAAGTTTAGAGTTTAAAAGTCTAGAAGTATTCAATTTAAACTTTTAACAAGTTTATAAAAGTTATAGTGGTATTCAATTGTGACTTCTTAAAAGTTTGATGGTATCCAATTATGACTTTTAAAAAGTCTTTAATTTTTTTTGGGGCTATCCAAAAAGGTAATGACTTTTAAAAAGTTGGGTTTTTAAGTCTAATGGTCCCCAAATTTTGACCCGATTCGCATTTTAGTATATTAATTTCAAAAAATGTTCCCGTGATCCTTCAACTTCAGTTTTGTTAGGACAAATGGTCTTGCCATCAATTTTGTTAACTATTTATGTTAAATGCAGGGGTAAAATGATATTTTTGTATTAAAACAAAAAAAAAAAGGTTTTTAAAAAAAAGGATTAAACCTAGAAAGATACTTGGGGAAATTGGATATTATTAGGCTCAAGATGATTTAAAGTTTCACTTCCGCCTCTTGAATAGTTGATTCATGCTTGTTGTAGCCTAAGATCCATTAAATTTGAATTTATACACATGTTTCCTTTATCAAAATCATTTTCCACTAAGCTAGACGTTGTTGGCCTTTATCTTTTTTACTTTATGGATAACTTTTTTATTACATTTATTTATAGGTTAAATACCTTTTTGGTCATTGGATTTTACACGAAAATTCAATTTGGTCACTAAGAATTTTTTTTAGCCAAATTGGTCATTGTGTTTCCCAAAATTTACAATTTATAGACATTTTATTATCTTTCATTAAGTTTCACCTTCAAAGCACGTGCTTTTCACATTCCAATTATTTTCTTCAAGGTGATAGAGCACCAAAATATATTGGTACGTTGTAGATTTCATTTTAATTTGGTTTGGCCTTACCTCAATTTCGATTTCAACCCAAAATTTTCTAAATTTGTTAAACCCTAATACCATAGTATACCCTAATTGGTTGAGTTAGAGGAAGAAGACTGAAGGTGCTTCCTAAAAAAAAATAAAACCTAACTTAACGAAAGATAACGGAATGTCTTAAAAATTGTAAACTTTATGAAACACAATGATCAATTTGGCTAATTTTTTTTTAAGTGATCAAATTGAATTTTCATATAAAACGTATTTAATCCTTTATTTGTTTTTTGAATTGAATGGAGAGAACTCTATCTTTCAACGCATAGACGTAATGGATTACGTCAGAAGGATAGCTAGTAGAAATCAATATAATATATATATTTTTAAAGGCAGATTAGGTTTTCCAGCTTTTGGAGCAATAAGAGATATAGAATTTGACTATGTAGCCAATTGACTGACTTTGATCTTACCAATTATTCAATATTTCTACTACACATATGAATCTCACGTTATGTTGATAACATTATTTATATTTCGGCTTGACAATTCTAACTATCGATGGGTCCAAGTATTGTCTAGATCCAACACTATTCAATGGAGCCCACTGCATATCTCAAATAGCCTCATGTGCAAAGATTCTGATGTAGGGTCCACCTCTAAATTTGCAGCTTGCTTTTTGTCTTCTTTTTGCCCCACTTGTCGCTATCCCATGGAGTTTTCATTGGAATCCAACGGTTTCAAATGTTGCTGTTTTTGTTTTTGTTTTTTTTTGTAACTTAAATTAACGATGGGGATTAAATCTATGTTATTTTAACAGTAAAAAAAAGATCCAACGGTTGAAATTTAAATCCAACGGTCAAAATAATATTTTAAATTAATCCAAATCAGATCCAATCCCAAATCTGACTCCAAACTCTTTAAATACTCACCCATTTCTCAATTAATCTACCAAAAATATTTTTTATATTTCTCAATTTATTTTTCCTTTGTCAATTTCATCAATCTCTTCCATTCTCATACTTTTGATATCATTTCAAGAACATCATCTTCTTCATTCTCATACTTTTGGAATAAAATTAAATTTATGGAATTTCAATTTTTTTTAGTTCAAATTGTTCAAAAAAAAATTATGACGTTATTTAAAAAGATTAATGAAGAAAAGTTTTCCAAAAAAATAAATAAAAATTAGACTTAAACCATTCTTAAACAATTTAATAAAGTTGCGGACTTAAAATTTGGGTCCAGAGGGTTAGGAGAAAAAACTATTTGAGTTCGGGCGAAACCCAAATAGTTACTTTTTGGAGGGGAAAAGTTGGGTTTAGCCCCTCATGGGTTGGAAAAAGCCTTAAAAAACATGGTTTTCTTCTATTTATTTGGTCACAATTAGATAATTAAGTGTTTTTTATTTGAGTGAATTTTTGTAGGGACAATAATAACCCTAAAAGTAAACGACTTGAATCACGAAATAGATCAAAATGAGTGATTAGTGCCGTATTAACTTATAGCTGCTTAGAAATATAGACATAAATACATATATATGCAAAAAAAAATTTGATGGCCACCTATTCTAGTCAAAAGGCTCAACAAGTCATACAGGCCAAGTTAATGAATCATGATCTAGAAGTGTAGAGGAAATATATATATATATATATATATATATATATAGGGGGCGGATTATATATATATATATATATATAGGGGGCGGATCCGTGGCACCACAAATTTGACACAAGTTTTGACACAATTTTATAGCCCTTAGATGCAAGCACTTTCAAGGGCTAAGATTAAATGTGATTTTATTATTTATTTATTTTATTTCGATAACATAACAAATAAAATAAAATATTAAACTCACCACTTTTCAAGGTAGCATAAATGTAGGCTAAAATCTCTCCATCTCCTCCAATCTCATTTATTCTCACGTTTTGAGTTTGAACTTTTTTATTTATTTAATTTTTTTTACTTTATCTGGAAACAAAGTTCTGAGTTGATCTCCAATCATGCAAGGATCTATTCCAGATTTTTCCACCCCAACACTTCACGCAATTTTCGCTAAATATTCTGGAGATTGTTTGAAAATCTTAATTGTTAATTGTGCTAAGAAGCTATGGATACTTTTTGCTGCAGTTAGATGCTAAACTGTTTGAGAATGAACTTCAACTTCTCATGGTAAAAGACATTAAGAAATCCACAAATGTAAGAGGAAAAAGAAATTCGAATTGAAAGTAATCCAAGGATTTAGAGACTCAAAGCTGATTGAAATCTTAGGGGGAAAAAATTAATGGCTAACATGTGAAATATGGGAGGGAGAAGAGCTACTTCTTGTTTAGTGCTGGTAGTGATAGAGAAACTGTCAAGTGCAGAAGGAAGATTTGGAAGAAGAAGAAAAAACAGAAGTGAAGGCATGAAGAAGAAGATGACGTGAGAGAATATGTTAATGCTTTTAGGAAGTTGGGAAAACATAAATGAAGAGAGATAAAATATTATAGTAAGTTAATTAAAATCAATTTAAACAAATAATTATTTAAAGAAAAAGAATTAATTTGTTTAATCTTAACCATTCATTGTAGCCTAATCTAATGGTTAAAAAATTGTGTCAAAACTTGTGTCAAATTTACGGTGCTACGGATCCGCCCCCATATATATATATACCTTCGGAGTTGGTCCATGCCTTTGCCCCAACTGAGCTACAAAACAGCAGCAGAAACTTCACCACTCCCAGAAAAGGAAGTACAGAGAAAAAATCCTCTGCTATATCTGAAGTTCAGATATAGCCAGCCGGTGGACATTTTCACCGCTTGGGATCCTTGTCTGGTTTGTAATTTATCTATATATATAAAGGCGGAAAGCCTCAAAAGCCCCAGAATACCCTTGGTAACGTAAAATACTAAATCGCATGATTTTAATTAAAATAGAATAAAACTGTAAAACAAAAATTAATAAAAGAAAAATAAAAACCAGCAGAATTTATTAATTTTCGCAAACACGTCCTGGAGAAACCGCTAGCCCTATTCATACACCTTCATCAGAGGTCTTGGGTGGTTCCTTCAAGTGTGGCTCATTCTATTATTGGTGAAAACATTACAGGAAGTGATGACAGAAGAATGGACATGACTGATCACAATTGCAGATGCCATCCCTTGATATTTTGAACTTACTTTTTTGTGACCAATTGGCTGGCCACAAATATCTGTCTTTCTTATAGTGGTAGTTGGCCAAGAGAGGAATTGGAGAAGAAAAAATATTTCGACACTAATTGCATTAATATAATTATGACATGTAGAAGAAGAAGAAGAAAATACAGAAATATAAAATACAGAAGATTCAGATTCAGAGAAAGGAATGCAAAGAAAAGTTTGAGTGTAGGAGCACTGGTGGCAGGCCCGGCCCTGAGGCAGGGCGAGAAGGGCTACTGCCCTGAGCCCCATCTCAAGGAGGGCTCCAAAATATTTATTTATTTTATTGTTCTTTTAAAAGTTGTTTCTAAAATAGTTTCTTAATATGAGGTACAGTAGTATACTAGTATATATAAAGTAAATTTAGGTTTTAGCAAAAAAAAAAATTTCACTTTTGGAAAAAGCCAAAGCTTTTTCAAAAAAGACAGAAAAACCTCTCAACTTTCAAATAAAAGACATGCAAATGTAAAGGATTTCTTAGGAAATCCAAAAATAAATAAGGGCAATTTTGTCCATTTTGGCTTCTTTTACAATTTTTCTCTCTCCTTTGTGTTTTTCTAAAGTCTCCCTATATATAAAGGTCTAGAGTATATATAAGAAGCTAACATCAAGATTTCTGAAGTTCCTTCTTGCATTAATGGTTCTCTTTGATTTTATTCAAACCAAATCTATGTTCAAGTCCTATTAGTGTTAAGAAATAAAAGCTTTTTTTTTTTTTTTTTTAATGATGCTTGATGAGTTGATGTTCTGATTATAAATGTATTAAATGGACTATCTTTGGGGAAAAAAAAAACGATTGTAAATTACTTTGGAAGGACAAATTTGTGGTTTATATAATTAACATATATTGTTCTACCCCTCTTTCTTCCTTTGGTGCATTTTACTACTTATAATGTCATATTTTTCTTCCAATCTCTTTTAGTTTTTTTTTCTTGTGTAAAATCATTGCTTTATATATAAAAATTTTAAACATTTCCACAAGTAAAATGAAATTTGTTTTAAGGCCTAATTTTCTACATTTTATATACACACGTATAAATGAAAACAAATATTTTTACTTGTAAGTAGTCTTGCATTTATAGGGCCTTCTTTTTGACTTTGCCCTGGGCCACCAAAATCGTAGGGCCGGTCCTGACTGGTGGCCATACATCCCCAAACCCTTCCAACGGGTAATAGTATGGGAAACTCCAAGCCTCTCCTTTCTTTCTCGCTTTTTTTGTTCTTCCTTCTCGTGCCTTCTTTTTCACTCAGCCAGCTTGCTTCATCTTATTTAGTTTTGCTTACTCACCTATAATTTATATAAAAGGAGTAAAAGAACAAGAACAAGAACAAGAAGAAATAAGATGGTCAACGACTTTTTGTAGTTCATGTTGCCAAAGTCGGTAATCCCAAAACGATAGCATCTGTTTGAAAAAATAAAATTGTCATCAGTGTCGAAGTTTGTACCCGAAGCTCCATTCCCGAAGTTCGATATTCCAGACTCTTTGCTATTATGTCCGATGACTATATTCCCAGAAGTTTTGAAGGTCGGGTTGCTTTCATCTTTATTTCCAGAGCCACGACGGCGGTTTCTTGCCCTCTCCTCCTGGACCTTGAGCCCCTCCTTGAGCAGTTGTTCAGCTTGATCTCCATTCCAATCTTATATATATGTTAAGAAAAAAATGGAAAGGATCTTCAAATAAGTGGACTTTAGGCAAATGCTCCAAAATGAGTTAAAAGACAATCTTTCAATAAATGGAACTTCAGTTGAATCAAATAAAAATATTAATCATATTAGCACTAGTACATACCTTTCATTGATGAAAGCTCAAAAGAAAGTCTTCTACTCTCTGTAGGGTTCTTATGTTCAACTAGCAATACGAAGTAGTTGTTTTGAAAGTGAGCATGGTTCTCTTTAAATAAGTTGAAAGCCAGTGGGTAGAGAAGGTTCGAGATTTTCAATTTTTTTTCCTTCAAGCCTAGAGGGTGTATCTAATTCAAAATTTTAATAATTTTTATAGAGTTTAAAAGTCTAGAAATATTCAATTAAACTTTTAATGAGTTTATAAAAGTCTAGTGGTATTCAATTGTGACTTCTTAAAAGTTTGATGGTATCCAATTATGACTTTTAAAAAGTCTTTAAATTTTTTTGGGGCTACCCAAAAAGTTAATGACTTTTAAAAGTTGGGTTTTTAGGTCTAATGGTCCCCGAATTTTGACCCGATTCGCATTTTACTCTATTAATTTCAAAAAATATTTCGGTGGTCCTTCAACTTCAGCTTTGTTTGGACAAATGGTCTTGTTAAAGCACGAAACACTACCTTATCAATCTAAATCACTATAATCGTCACTGTGATTACTAGATTGCCATCATTTTGTAATCAAACACAACCTTAACTGGAAGACCTCAGTTCCTAACAAGATTTCTTCTTCTTATTATAGTTCATCCTACACATTTACAAACACATAAATAGAAGAACCATAGTGCACTGAAATAAAGAGAGAAAGATCAACCCTATTTATCTTCAACTACACATTGTTTAGCAAACAGTTTCAATTGGATAATGGGAACAAATTTTTAAGCAAAAATGAGATATATCTCTTTTCGTTAATGAATATAACTCCCAATTTCTTAAAAAATCAGTTTAGAAATCACTTTCCTTCACTCCCTTTTCGAAATCATGCCCATGCCTCTGCCTCTAAGCTCCTTACCTCCATTTTTTTTTTCGAGCCAGAGTCCTTACTTTGGTCTTAAGAAACCACGGTTACAAACAAATCAAACCTGCAAGTGAAAATATTTTAGGAAAAAATTAAGAAAACAAACGACGGTTATTTATAAAACACGACGTATGATAACATTTCACACGACGCAATAACATAACATCAGACGTAATAAATCTTTAAAATGATGGTACTTAAATAACGACGTGGTTAATACATTAAAACAATGTCAATATTAAACCACTGATGTCTTATAATATAATTACAAAAAACAGAGAAGTGATTCCAGATTCATACATTCAGGTGAAAATATTTTAGATTTTCATTTCAAACAAAGACGTTTTTAAAAAAATTTGGACGTAGTACCTCTATTCACACGACGTATCAATATAACATAAGACGTAATAAGACTTTATTACGGCGATATTTATATTCTGTTGTGATATTGAAATTCAAACGACGTTAATATTAATATAACGTTGTGGTATGAAAATTCACACGACGTGAATAATAAGATACCGTCGTCTATATAAGATGGAAAACAAAAACAGTGACGTTGTTCCAAACCCTTCTTTCTTTGTCTTTGTATTTTATCAAATTAGGAAAAACAAAACCATGGTTCAAAGAAATCAAACCTGCAATGAATATATCTTAGACAATCAAATAAAAAAACGACGGTCATTTTAAAAACAACTTAGAACAACTTTCAGACGACGCTAGGACGACTGACAAACCGTCGTGGTCTATAAATCTAACCACGTAAATAAGAAGCTACCATCGTCTTATTTAGTTGAAGTAGAATAAACAGAGTTGTGTTCAAAGTTGGAAACTTTCCCTCTTTGTCTGTGTATTTTATCAAACTTGGAAAGAATAAAAATGATTTTCGCCAGAAAAAAGGTAAAAATATTTTCAAAACAAAAATAAAACCGTATGAGCATGCAAAATAGCAACAAAAATAGTGAGAAATGCATACCTTTTGCGTGCAATGAAAGCTTTCTCTCGGAGTTTGGTGTTTAAATTCAGAGACGAAGACGAAGATGAGGGGAAGATGATGAGATACACCGACAGTGCTCTGAGAAGGAAAAAAGACGAAAAGTTTTCTCTCGGAGCTTGAAATTTTTTCTCGGGTTTGGAAACAGTGCAAGTGTAAGTCAGGTAGACGAAAAGTTGAATATATTCACATACCGTTTCATAAAACGACGCGATTAATAGAAAGCGCCCTAGTATTATATATTAGACGTCGGTATATGTTTCCACCGCCTTAGTAAATTTTTTTAACGACCCTTAGTTTTCATAAAATGCCGTGTTTATATATAATTCCACGACGATATTATCTTCAATGTCCGTTTTTTCATATAGCGTCGTGGTTAATTATGTTTATACGACCTCACTTTATTGTTAACTGACATCTATGTTTAATTTATACACTTCGTTGATTTATATTTTCTAATCAGTAGAGATTTGCCTTTTAAATATTGATCTGTGGCTGTGCAGGAGCTTGAGAACAAGAGGAAGGAGAGGGCCCAGCTTGGCAGTAGTTCTTTTTGATAGATATTAAGAAAGATATTACCAAAATAAAAGAAAAATTAATTAATTTTAAAAAGCAATAAAAATAAGACGCCGGTTTACAGAGAAGGCAAACGTATAAATAGAAAAAATACGACGGTAATTTGAACTTAGGACGTGGTAAATAAATACGACAGTAGTGCTGTAGGTACCGTCGTAGTACACTCCAAAATAATAAGTCAATAAATTAATCTCTCGTGTCATGGTACATAGATTTAACACGTCGTATTTTTGTAACATACCGTCGTGTTTAATACGTCCTACTTTTTAACAACACCGACGTTGATTCGTTATGAAACGGCGTTATTTTAAATGTAACCGACGTGGATATGAAATTTTTTGTATAAATTGAGTTTTTTTCCACGATTTCTTTCAGTTTCAGTTTTCAATTAGGGTTCCAATTTCTTCTTGCCCTCTGTCTCACCTCTTAGGAGGCAATTGTTTTGGATGTTGATGTGTGAGTATTTGTGTCTCATTTGAGACACAAATACACATACATCATCAATCTCTAAAATATTGTCTCTCTGAATGCAAATCTGTGGCTGCCGTCGTCAAATTTTAGAGGCAATTGCTTGGATATTGATGTGTGTGTGTGTTTGTGTAGATACACAAACGCACACACATCATAATATTGCCTTTTTGTGGTCCGATTATGACGAGGAACAGAGTTCCATCTGGTAAGATTTCGTAACTCTTGGGATCTCAAAACTAATTATGTCTGCTGTTTTATTTATAAACCATCGTGGTTATTCTCAATTCTTGACATTAAGTTGATCCACAGACATAGGAGGACAAAATTCAAGAAATAAAAAAAAAATTACAATTGAGACGACGGTTTAGATATAAGGTCGGACGTATAAAGTTAATAAATACGACGGTAATTTTAACTTCACGATGTATATCTTCGATCTTAGAAAAATATATTATGTCGAAGGTTTTCTATATAAACTGTCGTGGTTATTCTCAATTCTTGTTATTAAGTTGGTCTACCGTCGTAGGATACCAAAATCCAAGAAATAAATAGTAAAAAATAATGTAATTAAGACGACCGTTTAGGTATAAGGGTAGACGTATAAAGTGAATAAATACGACGGTAATTTTAACTTCACAACGTAGTAAATTTTATTACACGGCGTTAAGAACAAACCAACGTGGTTAGAGTTAAAGACGGTGATATTTTGTAATATACCGCTATGGATTCTTTTGAAATTATGCGACGTCAGATACGAAAACTTTGTCGTGGTTATTTCAGAGAAAAGACAGCGGTTGTTTCTTTAAACCGTTGTCTTTACATTCTACGTCGGTGGATTCATACCTTCTGCCATTGTTTGTTGGCTCCGAGTTTACTTTGTAGAAAACCTTTTTCAATAAGACGTCGCTTTTTAAAATAGGTGTGTCGGTGTTTTAAAAACAACCATTGGATTCCTCAATTTTTAGGTGTTTAAGTTATTCTTACAAACGGTTTTATAAAACCATCGTCTTTTCAAACACAACGACGGTTTTCCGTTAAACCGTCGTTTTTTTTGGTCGTCCTTTTCACTTTTTGTAGTAGTGAGTACATTAATTCCAAATGCTAGCAGCACCAACACCATACTTAATGATATATCCATCTCGAATTGGTTAAAAACAAACTAGCACCTTCTATTAGTGTTGGCTTTTTTATTAAGCCTTAAGCAGTCAACACACACTTACCTGCTGCTCTTAACTCAAGGATTAAACAGAGTGCTTGAACATTGGTCCTTAGTGTTTAATATAAACTGTTGAGTGAATATCTCAGCTCAAAAATGTCAGATTAGAAATCCATCTTTAAAACAATTTTTGTCTTCTGATGTACAACCCAAAATTTTGAATAATAATAAAGGAAAACGCAACCAATTCGAACACTTAATTGAAAAACCACGTAAAATATAAGCACCCCCACCAATTGAATTGCACAAAAATAAAAAATAAAACAGAGAAACAGACCTCAACTGAATGAAGTGGAAGGAGATGAGGAAATGGGTGCTTGTTAGATCTGATTCATTCAATTAAAAAAAGCTAGCATATACAGAAGGAATGGTTTAAGATGCAAGGCAGACAGAATCTACGACCACCCAAGAAGAAGATGACTCATTTCATACTTTTATGTTGTCGGTTTGCACACCCACTTGCACTACAATTAAATTAAGCACTCTTTGAAATATAAGAGTAGAGAGGGTTACCTTAAGAGTGCAGGTATGAGAGGGTTTTCGGAAAGAAGAGGGAGATGGAGACAAACGAAACCCAGATTTCTGCAAAAATTAAATTAAATATTAATCATTGTTTGAAAATATAAGAGTGATAGAGAGAGAAAGAGAGAGAGAGACAGGGGTGGGGGTTACATTTGTTGATGCTTTTTTTTGGAGAGGGTCAACTTAGAGAGTAGGTGGAATGGTGGTTGATGGGTGAAGGTGAGGACCTTCAGCATGTGTGTGAAGATTTGGGCAAGCGATGGGCAAGCGATAAATATAAAGAAGACAAGATATACGTGGTTCACCCTTAATGAATGGGCTATGTCCACAGAGAAGTATTCTCATTATAATAATATAGGATTACATTTGTACATGGGGTTGGACCCAAATATAAAGACAACAAGTGAGATGTCCAGCCCAGTCCTGGGATCCAGAAGAGAGAGTCCAAGGCCCAAGGGTCTAGACCCAAGATCCTTTTCCAAGTGGAGAGTGGTCTTCTTTTATAGGTGAGGGGGAGTCTTTATTTCTTATAGTTTTTCGATGTGGGACTCCTCTTACTTTGCTTAGAGTTGTGACTTGTGGTAATGCTTCTTTGGCTAAGGTGATAACCTCTCAAAGCATGGCATGTGGATGATCTAGCCAAGCTAGTTGCTCGGTCAGTTACGGTACCAACAACATTGATTGTTTGGGAACAAAGCACCATCAGTTTTCAGATTGAATTTTCAGGCTAAAATCTTGAAAAAATAAGAGTGCGAGAGAGACAGGGAGCCTCAAGAGTGTAGGCATGAGAGGGTTTGGGAACGAAGATGGTTTCTAGATGGGAGAGAACGCTAGAGGGTTTGGGTTTAGAAAGGGCCAGAGAATTTTAGGTAGAGAGAGAGAGATAGAGAGAGAGAGAGCGTTTCAGGTTAGGGATGAGAGAAGGATCTGGAAAATAATAGATTGCGGAATGAAAATTTGATGAAAAAAAGGCTCCCAAGTGAAAAAGAGAAACAAAAGTTGGGGCAGGCTACTAAAAATTTAAGCGGGACAAAATACTTTCGCGACCAACATTATAGTAATCAGCGACCACATTTTTTGTCCCGTGATTTCAGCGCCGACTCTTTCATCTCCCACCTTGTACTTGGCGATCAAAAATACGAAGTCGTCGTAGGTTCCAACATTGCGACCAAACAATTTGGTCTCCAATTTTTACATATTTCGTGGCTAATTATCCCCTGTTGAAATTTGATGTTTGGAAATCTTAAGAAATTATTGGAGACCAACTTTGGAAACATGGTCGTAGAATCACCCTATCAGCAACCAAAAATAGTTGGTCGCTGATAAATTTGGTCGCAAAAGGGTAATTTTCTTGTAGTGTTACCCCAATGGACAGTGCAGAGTTCGAACAATATGAACAACTGTTAAAAATTGCAAACCAAGAGTTATACCTGGGGTGTGAGAGCTTTTTCGTTCTCACAGCCATTGTGGAGCTAATGCACGGAAAAATAAAGTATCGTATATCGAACCTGTATTTCGATTACTTTTTGGGGGTTTCAAGAGAATGATTTCGACGGACAATTGTTTGCCAAAAGACCATAGACACGCTCAAAAGGTGTTGAATGGTCTTGGATTGAGTTATGAAAAAATTCATGCTCGCAAAAACAATTGCATGTTATTATACAAAGAGTATGAAACATTGGATACTTGCTCTACATGCAAAGAGTCAAGGTTCAAGATGACATCTCAGAATAGAACGACTAAGATCCCACAAAAAGTCATGCATTATCTGCCCCTGAAACCTAGGTTACAGTGATTGTATATGTCGACTCATACAGCCACAGACATGAGATGACATAAGGAAAAACAGGTAGACGACAATGTGATGCGGCATCCTGCAAATGGGGAGGCATGGAAAGAGTTTGATCGAACATTCCCCAAGTTTGCTGCTGATCCCTAAAATGTTCAATCTGTATGGGGTTATAAACCAACACCATAGCACTTGGCCGATTTTCATATTCCCATATAATTTGCCGCCTTGGAGATACATGAAAAAGAATACATGATGATGACTGTTTTGATAACTGAGGATCCTAGCAGGTCAATCGATGTTTACTTAAGGCCGTTGGTTGATGAGCTCAAGGATTTATAGACAAATGGTGTGCGCACGTACGATAAATCCACTGGGAAGATGTTTACTTTGTTGGTAGCAGTTATGTGGACTGTGAATGATTTTCCCGCATATGCAATGGTTTCTAGGTAGAGCACAAAAGGTTATATGGCATGCCCTGTATGCAAGGAAGATGTAACTTCTGGTTGGCACGCTGGAAAAATTTGTTACCTTGGTCATCGGAGATGGTTGACATGGGACCACGAGTGGCGGGAAAATGATAAAGAGTTTGACGGGAACACAGAGCATCGCCTCAAACCTAGAGAATGGTCTGGTGATGAGATCTTGGAACAGCTTAACCGTTTGGATTTTTCTCCGTTTGGGAAAACAGTTACTCGGACCAGACCTTCTACGCATTTAAACTGGATGCACAAGCCTATGTTTTTTGAGCTCCCATATTGGTCAAAACGAAAATTGAGGCACAATCTCGACGTTATGCATGCTGAGAAAAATTTCTTTGACACATTGATGAGCACAATTCTAGATATTGAGGGTAAGACAAAGGACACGATCAAAGCTCATCTTGATTTGGAAAGAATGGGCATATGAAGAGGTTTATAGATGAACAGTGACGGTGATAAAGCTAGAAGGGATCTGGCATTTTTTTTCCATGAAACCGGATAACAAAAAATATTTTCTAAAGTTTGTATCATCTGTAAAGTTTCCCGATGGGTATGCTTCTAATATCGCGCGTTACGTGAATGTTGATAGGGGTAAATTTACTAGACTAAAGAGCCATGACTTCCATGTGTTTATGCAACGCCTACTTCCTGTGGGTATTCGACACCTTTTGCTAGAAGATGTAGTGAAACCAATCATGTTGTCCAGATTTTTTTCCCAACTGACGGCAAAAACATTGCGAAAGACATACATTAATCAGTTGCGCATGCAATTGTCCAAGTCCTATGCAAGTTCGAGATGATATTCCCTCCAGCTTTCTTCACAAGTATGATCCACGTGATGGTTCACTTGCTAGAAGAGGTATTGCTCGCTGATCCTATCAAGTATCGCTGGATGTATCCAATAGAAACGTATATAATCCTCATCATTTGTTTATGCATCCTTATCCCACGCTTGCTAATTTGTATCATTTCGTTTTATTTTGGCAGGCTTCTCAGAGAGCTGAAAAAAACTGAACACAACAGGGCGAAGCCCGAAAGATTAATTATAGAGGCTTGGGTTCAATATGAGTCGCTTACTTTATGTGAAATGTATTTAAAAGATGTGGACAACGCTTTCAATCGTCCCCAGCGCAATAATGACGAAGGTCTGAGAAATGAGAAACTTTCTGTTTTTGCCCAAAGCGCACGACCCTTTGGAGATCCCGTACGAGGGGAGTCGTTTTCCAGAAATGACATGGAGGTAGCGCATTGGTTTGTACTTAAAAATTGTGATGAGATAATGGCATACTTAGATGAGCATGAAGAGATAATGAAGCGAGAACATCCATCACATTTGTATGCCAAGAAACACCGTGATTTGTTTCCACAATGGTTTTTGGAATGTGTAAGTTATAAGTGTTTTGTATTTGATATATATATATTGTATTATTTAATGTTATCAAACTAACATGTGAATGTTTTTGCATAATATTAGGTGAATAAGTTGAAATCATCTAATTCACCCTCTTACAGTGAAGAGTTATATAACTTGGCGTTCGGCCCGATTCACGCTGAATTATTCTTAGGTTGCTATGTTAACGGCGTCAAGTTTTTGGGGACTGCACCAGATGAAAATTTGTATATGCAAAACAGCGGTGTCCATGTCCCAGGTGGAGGTGAAAGTACGGAAATTGATTTCTATGGCAAACTCACAACTGTCATGCAATTGCTTTACAAAGACCGATACCAAGTAAGCATGTTTAAGTGTCGACGGTTTGATACAAACCCAAATAGGCATGGAAGTGTTAAAGTAGACCATGGCTTACTATCAGTGAACATTAACAAAAATTGATATGATGATGACCCTTACATTTTGGCAAACATGGCAAGACAGATTGTGTATCTAGATGACCCTAAAGCTGGAAGCGGTTAGAAAGTTGCTCAGCAGATGGATCAGAGGAACGTGTATGCTATACCAGAACTAAACCCAACTGACAACGACATCGACAACATCACTGACCAACAATTGGAATCTTCCATGGAAAATGATGCAGAAACACTTCCAGATACAAACGTTATACAAGAACCGTTTCACCTTCAAGGAGTGTCTTCAATCGAAATACCGATTTAGTCAATTACAATTGACCTCGGTGATCTTTCGCGATACGAAGTTCCAGTGGGCCCGAACAACGAAAGTGATGAGGAGGAGGATTGGGAGACCGAAAGGGATGATAGCGAGGATAACGAAGGTTGTTATAGTTCAGATAATGAATAATGCAATTTATTAGCCACTACCCATGTAAAACATAGTAAATGAAATTTTTTGTAATTTAATTATGGTAGTGTAAATATGGCAATGACAAATTAAAATCAAGTTGCACACAAAATTTGCAATCACAAATTAAATTACAACATATAATATATAAATATAAATTTAGATATATACCTAAATTTGAAAACAGATTTGAATCTGTCTATTTGATTTTCAGTGGTCTTTATGAATACAAGAATTAAGGTTTTCTCTTTTTTGTGTTTAAAATCTTCAAATTGAATGAATAAAAAAAATTGAAAAAAAAAAATCAAGATCCGGGCCCTTAGGTCTCACAACCCCGTCTTATTTAACAATTTAATCAAGCATTAAACTATTATACAAACTATAATGTGTAAATTAAGTCTCACAACCGAGAATAAAATAATAATTCAAATTTAAAATATAAACATTTAACTTTTCAATTGTACCAAAATCTTTGAATTGTTTTCGTAACTCATATGAAACTTAAGTTCATTAAGGTAACATGTGTAATTTTTATAATAATTATTTAAAATAATGAAAATAAAAAAATTAACTTAAAAAAAAAACATCGCTAGAGGTTTGCACGACATAATGAGAACATCCACATCGCGCAAGTTGTCCTAATATACTAGAAATCGTGATATTTAATTTATAGTTTAAAGCTTGCGCGATGAATATTTTCGTCGTGTGAGAAAGCGAATGGTTTGCGCGACGTCACTGCAGTTTGTACGTCGCGCAAGGTGTGCGAAAAAAGACATACTTCGTCGTACAACACTTCTTCGCGCAACGAAGTTAACATTTACGTCACGCAAGTTACGATAATTTCCCAGTGAAAATACAACCTTGCGCGACGAAATCACTGACCAACAATTGGAATCTTCCATGGAAAATGATGCAGAAACACTTCCAGATACAAACGTTATACAAGAACCGTTTCACCTTCAAGGAGTGTCTTCAATCGAAATACCGATTTAGTCAATTACAATTGACCTCGGTGATCTTTCGCGATACGAAGTTCCAGTGGGCCCGAACAACGAAAGTGATGAGGAGGAGGATTGGGAGACCGAAAGGGATGATAGCGAGGATAACGAAGGTTGTTATAGTTCAGATAATGAATAATGCAATTTATTAGCCACTACCCATGTAAAACATAGTAAATGAAATTTTTTGTAATTTAATTATGGTAGTGTAAATATGGCAATGACAAATTAAAATCAAGTTGCACACAAAATTTGCAATCACAAATTAAATTACAACATATAATATATAAATATAAATTTAGATATATACCTAAATTTGAAAACAGATTTGAATCTGTCTATTTGATTTTCAGTGGTCTTTATGAATACAAGAATTAAGGTTTTCTCTTTTTTGTGTTTAAAATCTTCAAATTGAATGAATAAAAAAAATTGAAAAAAAAAAATCAAGATCCGGGCCCTTAGGTCTCACAACCCCGTCTTATTTAACAATTTAATCAAGCATTAAACTATTATACAAACTATAATGTGTAAATTAAGTCTCACAACCGAGAATAAAATAATAATTCAAATTTAAAATATAAACATTTAACTTTTCAATTGTACCAAAATCTTTGAATTGTTTTCGTAACTCATATGAAACTTAAGTTCATTAAGGTAACATGTGTAATTTTTATAATAATTATTTAAAATAATGAAAATAAAAAAATTAACTTAAAAAAAAAACATCGCTAGAGGTTTGCACGACATAATGAGAACATCCACATCGCGCAAGTTGTCCTAATATACTAGAAATCGTGATATTTAATTTATAGTTTAAAGCTTGCGCGATGAATATTTTCGTCGTGTGAGAAAGCGAATGGTTTGCGCGACGTCACTGCAGTTTGTTCGTCGCGCAAGGTGTGCGAAAAAAGACATACTTCGTCGTACAACACTTCTTCGCGCAACGAAGTTAACATTTACGTCACGCAAGTTACGATAATTTCCCAGTGAAAATACAACCTTGCGCGACGAAGTATTCGTATCGTCGCGCAACACTTCTTTACTCTACGAAATTATAGATATTCGTCGTGCAAAACATATTTATAAATCACAATTTCATAAATAAAGTGTTGACCCTATTTGTGATTTAACCCACAATTCATCAGCATTCCAAGAGGCCTTTTTAAAATAAAAATAAAATTGGTATATTAGAATAATAATAAGTGACATTCGAATATATTTAAAAAACGGATATAAAATTTAAATTTAAAATATAAGTTTAATATAATTGTCTAGATAAAGGTGGACTCAATTAACTTGGATTAGGTTCAAGTTACATGAGTATCCAAGCGTAATCGAGTCGATGAGGTTTCTGCGATGTGAGAGAATGGGTTTGATTGAAGCAGTGGAGGTTGTAGTGGTTCAAATCAATGGTGGTTACTCTTGGGTTCAAGTGGGTTGAGTGAGGCTACGTGTTCAAGGAAGAGAATCCTTTGAGATGAGATGAGATCATGTGAATGAGATTGGCATCTGAAAATAACTACAAAAGTATTAACCCTTCGTTTTATAACTTGAACTCAAGATCACTTTTATTATTGGTAGTTGATTTGTTAGTTAAAGTTTGATCATTGTGATTTTCTTTGTACAAAGGTGTTTATTATTTTAATAGAGTATTTTTCCTTGTATAACAAAAATTTAAAACATTCTTATGGTGTTTATTATTTTTTAATAGAGTATATTTTAAAAAAAAAATAAAAAAACTTAGGGTTTATTTTTTTAAAAATAATATACTCTATTAAAAAATAATAAACACCATAAGAATTTATTAAAAAAATTTAAATTTAAATTTAAAATATTACTTTGCCAGAGGTTTGCGCGACACACAATGTCTTCTACGTCGTGCAAGGTTTATTAATTTAGGGTTTAGGGTTTGACACAATCTTGTGCGACGATAGAGTCTTTTTGTCGCGCAAAATGATCAGACCCTTCACTAAACACTAAACCCAAAAATTTCTGGCGGAATAACAACCTTATGCGACGGTTTTGTCCACTCGTCATGCAAGGTGACCAACATTTTGGCGAAATAAGCACTTTGCGCGAAGGTTTTTCTTATTCGTCGCGCAATGTAATGAAAATTTGGGCAGAAAACTACCTTGCGCGACATCGTTATTCTTTTTCCGTCGCGCAAGGATTATTGAACATACCTTGCGCGACACATTATGTTCTTCGTCGCGCAAGATTCGTTAAATGTTCAGAAAAATCATGGCAGCCTCCTTTCTTCCTCACTTCCTCTCTATGCCCTAAACTGTCTCTCTCTCCGCCGTCACCTCAGCCCACTGCTCCGCCGAAAAAAGGACCGGGCCTCCACAACCTTTGAAGCGCAGACCTTCCCCCGCCGTCACCGTCGAGCCTGTCGTCGAAAATTGCTGGGTTTGACAGATTCTTCGCCAACCTCGTTCTCTCTCCTCCGGCCACCAAATCCGACACCTGAGGTATGGTTTCTGAACTATTTTTCGTGCTCTAGCTGATGATTTGGTAGGATTTGGTTAATTGTTACAATAGGTTTCTGAAATTTAAATCCTAGGTTTTGGACGATTTTTGAATTTAAATTCCGGCGACTTCCGGCCATTTTTCGGGGTAGGTCCGAGAACAAAAGTGGCTCCAATTGATGTTTTAAACCTAGGGTAGGAACCTTGGCCCTTAGTTTTTATAATTTTCCGGTGATTGTTATCGCTTTGGACACCCACGCGCTGCCGGTGCGAGCGGTGGTGCGTGGGAGACTGTGGCAGTGAGGCATTGGGTCTCAGTGCAATCCTTTATTTGTCACGAGCGCGTATGTGTGCTCGGATTTGAATTTGGTTACCGTTTAAGTCTCGAACGGATTTCGCCTATTATGCGATTTCCAAGTTTGTTATGTTCAGACCGTTGGATCGAACTCAAACTCACATATGTTGTACCTTGTATTTCTAGGTTCGTTTAGGATTCGACGGATCATAGATCAGAGTCTCAGATACTCTGAAATCACAAACCCTTGGTGAAGCTATGCGTTTAATTAATTAGTTAAAATTCTTAATGAAATTGTATGTGCTTACACTTATATATTCGTAAATTTGATTCATTTGTATGTGTATTAATAAATTTGTGCAGATGTCAGACCTGATTAGACGGCGTAGGTTGGTGTCGACTGCACCGAGTTAGGAGCCCCCGGCTCAGCCGGCATCTACTGCCACTGCTCCAGTACTGATGTACCACGTGCCAGTTGGTCCCGGGGGGTCCCAGGCGCCTGTGTCATCAGCTTCATCAGTGGCGCAATCTGTTAGCGCTAAGCGGCGGCACCGGCCCGCCAGCACCACCCACACCACATCGATCGACGGTACTGGTGCCTCAGGGTCACAGCCAGGTATAGATTTCCTTCAACTCCAGTTCTTTTTTTTTATTGCGAATTTTATAGTTAAATTTGTTATTTATTTAACATTAAGGTCATATTTCTTTGCAGCCAAGAAGAACACCCGAGGGCCGTGTCGGCTGCTGAAGACGGCGAAGGTCACCCGGGTGACCAACAGTCGTATCAGCATCGGATACGACGAGCGCCATCAGGCTGCACCAACGGCGGAGTTACATAGCTCATTGGCCCACGACATTGGCCACGTCGTTCGGTCCCATTGCCCGATGTAATAGAAGTCTTGGAAGGTCATGCATGACGAGATCAAGATGGAGGTTCGCGGCCAGTTGTCGGTATGTATCATACCTTTTAAGTATTTTTATTTCAAACTTTATATATTTCTATTACTTAATGTATGTAATTAATTTATTGCAGACGAACTACAACTTAGAGGACCTCGACGATGAATTGTTAGCGTACGTCAATAGACTCTTCGCTGAGAGGTACAAGCAGTGGAAGAGCGACTTGCCCCACCATTTTGAGGCATTTGATGATCCGCAAGTCGCTCTTTAGGAGAGTTGCCCAAAGGAGCTTGAGGGGCGGGAGGATAGTTGGGCATGGCTCTACGCTCATTTTCAGGCGTCTGATTATGTAGTATTTTTTTAATAATATTTGTTTAATTATTGCATATTTCTTACACTACTACAAAAAAGGAAAAACACGACGGGAATTCATCGTCGTGTATTCTGTTTTCAAATGGTCGTGGAATCCACCGACATCTTTTCATCACAAAACCACGACGGTGAATAATCGTTGTTGTTAAAACAAAACACGTCATCAAAAAATCAAAACCGACGTCTTTGTGCTGCAAAAAGACATAAAAAAAAAACAGTCGAGGATGAGAATAGACGACCAACTCCAACAAAAAAAACGTCGTTAAAAAGGAAACATATGACATATATTAACAGAACATGGCCGTTAAATAAATATTTAACGACAAATATAAATATGACGTCTTTACAATCATAATAGACGACGTTATTGACACCTACTACGTCACAACATTTCCAACAACCGTCGTAAAATAAATTTTCCACTTCGATTTTTCTATGAATTATGACGTGGAAATAGATGTCAGGGTCATTACTTACGACACATGTATTTACAGAGACAACGTTGAAATGAATAAACAACATCGGTTCCAAATAAATGAGAGCTGTATTACAGAATTTATACGTCATATTTTGAAAATAAACGACGTGGAAAAAATGATGGGGTTATTAATTACGACACAGTAATATATAAGGACGACGTTGTCGTCTATATACAACGTCGGTACCATGAAAAATATCGTCGTCTTTAATAATTTATACGTCTTCATTAATAAAACCAAAAATTAAGGTCGTTTATTTCATATATCTTAACGTCGACAAATTTAATGGACTTCAAATACCGTCGTGAATTCAATCATGGTTCTTCATTGTTACATTGCTTTAAGACGTCGGTAAATA
>NW_007362546.1:10835-58552 GCF_000346735.1 Prunus mume
TTTCTTCCTTTTTCTGTGAACTTGCCATAGAACTCTCCACCCCTATCTGATCTTACAACTTTTATCTTAGAATCCAGCTGGTTTTCCACTTCTGCCTTGTAGATTTTAAACATTTCCAGTGCTTTGGATTTTTCTGTTATCAGATACACATATCCATATCTTGAAAAATCATCTGTAAAAGTAATAAAATAACTGAAACCATCATGTGTATTAACTGGAAAAGGTCCGCAGATATCTGTGTGTATTATCTCAAGTAGTTTCTCACTTCTTATTGCCCCTTTCTTTCTGAGATTTGTTAGCTTTCCTTTTGCACATTCAATGCATGTTTTATCTTGTTCATGGTGATTAAGTGGTGGGAGAATTGATTCTTTGCATAGGAGATTCATTCTTTCTTTCGAGACATGTCCAAGTCTCTTATGCCATAGTGTGAAAGATTTTGCATTACAAGGCTGTTTTGAACTTAAACACATTTATCATCTCTGTACTTTGATTTGGTAATTTGCAGTTCAAACGAAACATTCCATCGATCAATAATCCATTACCAATAAAACTTTTATTTCTGAAAATGGAGAAACCAGACTCATCAAAATCAAACTGTAAGTTTGATTTTACAAGCTTGCTAACTGATAACAAATTCCTTGTCATAGAAGGAACATAAACGACATCAACTAATTCCAAAATAAAACCTGAATCCAACTCAAGACTAGCTAAACCAACAAAATCTACTCTAACTCTTTCTCCATTTCCCACGAACACCTTCAAGTCATCCTTGTTTGGCACCCTCTTTGTTTTGAATCCCTGCAAAGAATTAGTCACATGAACTGTTGCACCACTGTCTAACCACCATGAATTAGATAAAACTTCAACTGTATTAGATTCATAAATCACAGAGATATTTTCATGCTTACCTTTTCCCTTTTGTTTCTCCAACCAGCGCTTGTATCTTCTGCAATCTCTCTTTAAATGTCCAAATTTCTTGCAGAAGAAACACTTCAAACCTACTGGACCCGTGCCCTTTGCAGACTCATCTTTCCTTTGCTGCTTATCTGTGTTCTTGTTTTTGGTCCATTCCTTTGGTTTAAACTTAGTATCCTGCACCAAATACACTTGTTCTTTTCCTTTGTCCTTTCTGATACTTTGTTCTTCCTGCACACATATACCTATCAAATCAGCAACTGACCATATCTCCTTCTGAGCAATATAAGTAGTTTTCAGTTGTCTAAAAATGCTAGGTAGAGAATTAATAGCAAAGTGCACCATCATGGTTTCATCCACATGGACTTTTAGAGCCTTCAGCTTGTTTCCTATCTCAACCATGTTCAGAATATGAGTTCTTATGCAGCCTTCTCCATTGTATTTCATATCTGTCAGCTGGCTCATGAGTGAACCAATTTCAGCTTTCTTGGATCCTTGGAAGTTTTCTGCAATAGCTTCCATGAATAGCTTAGCACTCTCAGTTTCAATAATACTGCCTCTGACCTCTTCTGAAATAGACCTCCTCATGATCAGAATTGCCATTTTGTTGGCCTTAATCCACTTTGCATATTTAGTCTTAGTCTCAGCAGATGCATCAATCGCAGGTACTGATAGAGCTTCATCAGTAAGAACCATCTCATAATCCAGAAGTCCAAGAGCAATTTCCACATCTTCTCTCCATTTCTTATAATTTGAGCCAGTGAGAGTTCGAATCGAGTTATGATTGACTGTACATGTTTAAAACAAGATAAGCACTTTATATATAAATTTCCCCAGAACTTTAATCAAACATACTTAATCACATCTTTGGACAATGATTCAAGCATGCTTATTGACACTGGAAAACGAGTAGATGTGGATTTCCTGAGCAAAAGATCTTCTACATCTTTAGACAGAAGAAAACCTTTCACTAATCCATATCTATCCATGTTCCATGTCGATCCACCATGATGCAAGACATATCAAACTGCTGACATCTTTGGACAGAAAGCCTTTCGACATGTTTTGCATCATGGTGCAAATTCTGATCATAAACCTTGAATATAGTGATCATGCAATGGTTGAGTCGCTTTGGCTTACTCAATCACGGCACAAGAACTGTAAGCAATGATCTGTAGAAAACTTTAAGAACATGATAAAGTTCATACTTTATACTGTTATCATGTTCATACTTTATAACTTAAAACTGTCAGTTATTTATTCTTTAATTTTCCTGCACGAGTTTGTTAGGTATAACATGATATAACTTAAGCTCTAATACCACATGTTAATTCCTTAAAGCCATAACATGTTTAACACTAACCTGAGTCTGACATGGTGCTGGCGCAGATTGGATGATGCTGGAACAGATTGGCAGTGCAAGGTATAGAAGTTCTTCTCCTGAGAATCCGATCCTTATAGCTATAACTCTGATGGGTGAATTTCTGTTTAGCTGTGTTGTGTTATTCGGATCTAGGAGGGAGCCTTCTATTTATATGCATCTCTCTAAGTGTCTTGCCCATCAAGAAACACTTAGAGATATCCTTCATGCTATAGGATTAATCCATTCCAATCCTTGTAGAACTAGGAACCCTTAAGCCTTCATTATCCTTATTGAACACTGTTTGAGGCTTGCCTAATCGAGATAGGTTTTGAGTTCCTAATAAACAATAAGTCTTTGTAATCCTAAGTTGATTAGAAGATCACTTTAGTAGGTTTAATGTAATAAACCTTCTTACACTAACAACAGAAGAAAATCATTGCAGTTTTGCTTTTGAACAATTGATTCACAATGTCGAGAACAGCAACATAATTAGCTAATTCAAAGTAATGTCATTGTTGAGAGTACTTGTCCCACATTGAAAAGTTAATGGGCCAGCTTGGGTTTATAAGGAGTTGAGCTACTCCCCTCATTCCCAATTGGTTTTGGGGTGAAACCTCAACTTTCTTCGCAAAGCTTTACGTGTTGGACCCAATGGCCACACGTGCTCCCACGCCACCCAATATGTGTGGAGTTCGGCTACTGCCCCCATCCCCAATTTGTTTTCCTATAAGCCTCCATATCCTTGGCAGTAACCTCATCATTCCATCTAACATTGTATTTGCACTTTCTTTCATCTCTCTCTTCTATTTTTCTTTCTTCCTCTCTTCTCTTTATAACTATTCCTCGTTCTTTGAAATTGACCTGCCTCCTGCGTAAGTCATACACAATTAAGCTAAATATTATTGAGGCAGCGGATTGGGAGGAGACAAAGTAAGTAATATTTTTTCTTTAGAAATGTTATTCCAAGTCACCCAAAGAGAATTTCATTAAGAGTTGCCTTGTATCGACTTCAACATGGATGGAAAACATTTCTCTCGAGGACTTCCATGGTTTGGGGGACTTGGAATAGCAATTCTCTTTCTTTACCTTCTTTCGTTTTTGAGTATTTATAAATTCCATTTACCTTGGTCATAGAGGATCATTATGATTAATTTTGTATTTTGTATTCATTGAGCAAGCATGAAAGCTCTTCTTATTATGAGGAACAAAACACGGAGGAGGACTCCAAAGGCAATTGCAACGGAGGTAGCAGCAACATTAACAATGAATAATTTAATTACTAGAGTTTGTTATGTAATTTGAAGTATTCAGACAACATTCTCACTATTTAATTTTCGGTGTGTAATTTGAAGTATTAGGACATATCCATCTTTGTTTTATTTTCGGCATAATAATGTGTAGTTGGAATTTCTGGGATGTTGCTCATATGCTTTTCCACATATGCAGTTTCAGTGACAACTAGTAATGTGCACTCGGGGAGAAATGAAGGAGGAAAAAGTAGTGATAGGTGGGTGGATCAATTAATGCCATATATTTATGTAAGAGAATAAAATGGGGGAAAAAAAGAAGAAGAGTTTTGTGGTTTTAAAATTTCTTTTGACTTCATTAACCACATAGAGGGTTTAAATTTCCTTGGATTTCTCTACCTATAGTAGCCTAGAGGCTAACATTCCCCTAATAGCTATTGAAAAAGCCGCAACATGACGCCTCCAGGTGCCTATATGAAAGATTGCAAGACACAGCTACAACATGACCCCTCCATGTGCACAGATGAAAGAAAAAACATGGACATGCGCATAGATCATAGGCTGAGATTAATTTGTTTTTCCCTCCTGTTAGCATAAAGGCCCCAAGTCCAAACTTCAAATTTCAAATTTCACTCTACTCATAAGAAAATTTGGCCATTTTTGTGTGTCTAGCCTAGGTGATCTACTCTCCAATGTTCTTCATCACCAAGACTAGTAATGTCATGATGAAGGGATAGCCCATGCAATGGCAAACCATTCCGCTTTCACTTCCCTAAAAGCCAAAAATTAAACCCACCCCCACTTCCTCCTCCTATTTATTTACATCATCTTTCCTCCCCTTTCACTCTCATCCTAAGTTATCCCCTTACTTCATTTACATCATCATCTACACCTCTTTATGGCTATTCCTCATCCTTTGAAATTGATTTGCTCCTGCATAAGGCATGTCATGGGTCTACCAAACTTTAGAAGAGGCAATAATCAGAATAATAGAGCAAATGCTGATTAAGATCGAGCTCGAGAAATTTTTTCTTCATAAATTTTATCCCGAGTCACCCAAAGAGACTTTGATTAAGAGTCACCTTGTATCGATTTCAACGTGGACGGAAATCATTTCTCTGGAGCACTTCCATGATTTGGGAGACTTGGAATAGCATTTCTCTTTCTTTCCTTTCTTTCATTTTTGAGTATATATAATTTCCATTTACCTTGGTTAGGGAGGATCATTATGATTAATTTTGTATTTTTTATTCATTGAGTAAGCATGAAAGCTTTTCTGATGATGATGAACAAAACACGGAGGAGGACTCCAAAGTCAACTGCAACGGAGGTAGCAGCAACATCAACGATTAGTAATTTAATTACTAGACTTTGTAATGTAGTTTGTTAAGAAAATTTAACCTTTTTGTTTTTTTGTTTTTTTGGTGTCTGGCCTAGGTGATTACCTCTTTTCTCCAGTGTCCTCCGCCACCAAGAATATTAATGTCATGATGAAGGGAGAGCCTATGCAAGGGTAACCCATTCCGCTTTCACATCCCTCAAAGCCAAGAATTAAACCCAACCCCCTTCCTCCCCAACTTCCTCCTCCTCCTATTTATTTACATCATCTTTCCTCCCCTTTCACTCTCATACTTAGTTATCTCCTTGCTTCATTTACATCATCATCTACACCTCTTTATGGCTATTCTTCGTCATTTGAAATTGATTTGCCTCCTGTATAAGGCATTTCATGGGTCTACCAAACTTTTAGAATAGATAATAATCAGAATAATAGAGCAAATGCTGATTAAGATCGAGCTCGAGAAAAAAATTGCACCCTCGACACATTGTTTGTCCAAAGGAACGATGACATGGATGTGGTGGCAAGCTTGGTTGAGGTCAGCAAAAAGTGAAAAGGCACCCAAATTTTTGTGGATAAATCTTTAGACACAATCATATTTTCAAGTATTCAACACAAGGCCACTCGCCTTAAGCTAAATATTATTGAGGCAGAAGATTAGGAGGAGACAAAGTAAATAATATTTTTTCTTCAGAAATTTTATTCTCAGTCACTCAAAGAGACTTTGATGAAGAGTCGCCTTGTATCAATTTCAACGTGAATGGAAATCATTTCTCTAGAGCACTTCCATGGTTTGGGGGACTTGGAATAGCATTTCTCTTTCTTTCCTTTCTTTTGTTCTTGAGTATATATAATTTCCATTTACCTTGGTTAGGGAGGATCATTATGATTAATTTTGCATTTGTTATTCATTGAGTAAGCATGAAAGTTTTTTTGATGATAAGGAACAAAACACGGAGGATGACTCCAAAGTCAACTGCAACGGAGGTAGCAGCAACATCAACAATGAGTAATTTAATTACTAGAGTTTGTTATGTAATTTGAAGTATTCGGGCATATTCCTCTTAGTATTTGTTAGACAACATTCTCTTTACTTTATTTTCAGTTTGTAATTTGAAGTATTCAGACATAACCCTTTTTTTTTATTTTTTCAATGGATAATAATCCGTAGTCGGAATTTCTGGGATGTTGCTCATATGTTTCACCACATATGCAATTTAGGTAACAAATAGTAATGTGCACTTATGGAGAAATGAAGGAAGAAAAAGTAGTGAAAGGCGAGTTAATCAATTAATGTCATATGTGTGTATGAGTATAAAATGGGAAAAAAAAAGAGTTCTATGGTTTTTAAATTTCTTTCGACTTCATTAACCATGTGGAGGGTTTAAATTCCCCTAATAACTATTGAAAAAGCTGCAACACGACCCCTCCATGTGCATATGAATGGCAACAACACACGACTACAACACTACCTCCTTGTGCCTATATGAGAGACTACAACCTGACCCCTTTATGTGCAAAGATGAAAGAAAAGACATAGACATATGTATAGATCAAATGTTGAGATTAATTTGTTTTTCCCTCCTGTTAGCATAAAGGACCCAAGTCCAAACTTTAAATTTCAAGTTTCACTATACTCACAAGAAAATTTAGCTTTTTTCTTTTTGTGTCTGGCCTTGGTGAGTACCTCTGCTCTCCAATGTCCTCTGTCACCAAGAATATTAATGTCATGATTAAGGGAGAGCTTATGCAAGGGCAACCTATTCCACTTTCACATCTCTCAAAGCCAAGAATTAAACCCACCCCCCCTTCCTCCCCCACTTCCTCCTCCTCCTATTTATTTACATCATCTTTCCTCCCCTTTCACTCTCATACTAAGTTATCCCCTTACTTCATTTACATCATCATCTACATCTCTTTATGGCTATTCCTTATCCTTTGAAATTGATTTGCCTCCTTCATAAGGCATGTCATGGGTCAACCAAACTTTTAGAAGAGACAATAATCAGAATAATAGAGCAAATGTTGATTAAGATCGAGCTCAAGAAAACAATCGCACCCTCGACATGTTGTTTGTCCAAAGGAACAATGACATGAATGTGGTGGCAAGCTTGGTTGAGGTCAGCGAAAAGTGAAAAGGCGAAAATGTGTAGTTGGTTGAGGTCAAGTATTCATGTCATTGTTCTTTTCAGTGTAATAATGTGTAGTTGGAATTTTTGGGATGTTGCTCGTATGCATGGCCACATATGCTGCTTCACTAACAAATAGTAATGTGCACTCAAGGAGAAAAGAAGGAATAAAAAGTAGTGATAGGTGGGTTGATTAATTAATGCTATATGTGTGTACGAGGATAAAACAGTAAAAAAAATGAGTTTTGTGGTTTTTAAAGTTCTTTCGACTTCATTAATGATGGGTAATTTAATTACTAGAGTTTGTTTTGTAATTCGTTCTAACCAAATTCTCTCTATTTTATTTTCAGTGTGTAATTTAAAGTATACAGACATAATCTCTTTGTTTTTTTTTTTTCCCGATGTATAATAATCTAAGAAAAATTAGATATTAGACATAAGTAACTTTACTAATTAGTATTTGAGATATTGGGTATTTTTGTTTGGGTTTTAACACCCAGGAAAGAATTGTTATTTTGGATTAGGCCAAAGAGGAGGCCTAGATTCGTTGGGCCTGTCTAAATTACAAAGTTAAAATACAATTTTACCCTTTTTGTTTAAAAACCTGACCAAAATTAGATCTCTCTCATCAATCTCTCTGTGCTGGAAGTTGAGGTTAACCTCACGAGAGTTTAGGTCCTCGACCTCACTAACTCCACAGCCTCTTCATCTCTCTTCAGGATCTCTTTGTAAGAGATCAAGATAAAGAAGATGGTTGTAGGCAAAGTTTTTGTTCCTAACAAGACGTTGGTCTCCTCTCCCAAGTTTCCAACAGGTTGTTTTCCTCTCCCAAGTTCCCAACAAACAAGGCTTGCTCTCCTCTCCCAAGTAACCAAGGTTCAACATTCCTTTTCCCAAATTGATTATTCTTTTCTTTGCCCAAATTGATTATTATTTTTTCTTTGCCTAAATTGTTTCTTCACTCTTTACAACTTATTCTTTCGTTTGCCAAGGCCAAAATGTGTGCTCTCTGTGATCCTCTCCACTCCACGCCACACCATCTCTCTCATATTACAAAGTACTTGGAATTTGAAGCCATGAAATGATTGCAAGATGAAACAAAGAAAATCAGAAGGTGAATCCCTAATTTGTCAATGCTTTCCATATATTATTTGTTTTTAGTAGAAATTTTCATATATTATTTTTGTTCTTATTTTACCAGACTTTTTCTAGTTGATGATTGTATTTACTCAATTGCTACTTGTTGATGATTGTACCTGCTTTTTTTTTTTTTAATCTTCAATTTTCTTTTGTATGCAACATAGATGTAAGTGATGCCACTAAGGATGATTTTTACTTAATTTATGAAATTTAAAATTTGTTACTTTACTTGTACGTATAAGGGCTCATCAGTTTTCTTTGCACATATGAGAACTTTTGGTTTTTCTAGAAACTATAGTATATTTTTTGATCTTCTTCTTCTATTGCAGTATTCATATTTTGATGTGAAGCTAAATTTTTCTGCTGGGTATGTTTTTTGAAGTTCATGAAAATTATGCAATTGTTTCATTAGTGGATATTCCTTTGCAACTGTCATTCAATGCTTGTTTTCATGAAGTTTTTGGGTTGTTGTTTTGTTAATGCTGTAGTAGATTGATCAAAAACTGCAGGGAGTTTCTTGTTCCATATTTCTATTTTAGAATAATTTTTGCAAGTCTATGGGAATATTACAACTATTCATCGACTTAAATGTGCTTTGAACTTAGTTTTAGTACTTTAATCATGGCTTTGCCCTTTGGTTTCTATGCAAATTTGAGCAGATGTTTTGTCATAAAATGCACTACAGTTTGTTGCAATTTTTGATAAGAAATTGCAGTGCAGTTTCCTGTTCCATATTTTGATTTTAGAATAATTTTTCCAACTCTAGTCTTTGGTTTGTTTGCCACGACAATTTTCTTGTGTAATTCTTCTTCTACGAGGCCTTTTGATGGTTTTGTTTTTGTGTTTTGTTTGTAGTTTTGGTTTTGGTTTTGGTTTTTTGTTTTTTTTTACAGTTTTCGCATGAATCTGTGTTGAAATAATTTTATTTTTTTTGAATCGATGATTGTTTATATAAATATTGTTTAGTTGAATAGATATCTCAAAAACAAGTTTGGTGTAGTGGTTTGTGAGTGAGGCTTCCTCCTTTGAGGGTCAAGGTTCAAGTCCCTTTAATGACACAAAATCTTCTATTTTTTCAGGTGAATAAAGGGCAATGGAGTTAGTCCCCGGTTGGTCGGAGATGGGAGGCGGCAGGTGGCGGCGATTGGCTAGTGATGAAAGCTCCCAATAATCTATAGTCGGAATTTCTGGGATGTTGCTCATATGTTTCACCACATATGAAGTTTAGGTAACAAATAGTAATGTGCACTTATGGAGAAATGAAGGAAGAAAAAGTAGTGAAAGGTGGTGGGTTGATCAATTAATGTCATGTGTGTATATGAGGATAAAACAGGAAAAATAAGAGTTTTGTGGTTTTTAAATTTCTTTCGACTTCATTAACCACGTGGATGGTTTAAATTTCCTTGCACTTCTCTATTTATAGTTGCCTAAAGGCCAACATTCCCCTAATAACTATTGAAAAAGTTGCAACACGACCCCTCCATGTGCATATGAATGGCTATAATACACGACTAAAACACAACCTCAATGTGCCTATATGAGAGACTACAACCCGACCCCTCCATGTGCATAGATGAAAGAAAAGACATGGATATGTGCATTAATCAAAGGCTGAGTTTAATTTGTTTTTCCCTCATGTTAGCATAATGGCCCTAAGTCCAAACTTCAAATTTCAAGTTTCACTGCCTTTTGTGTAAGGCATGGAAAATCAGGGTCTACCAAACTCTAGAAGAGGCAAGAATCAAAATAATAGAGCAAATGCTGATTAAGATCGAACTCTAGGACAAATTCACACCTTCGATACGTTGTTTGTCCAAAGGAACGATATCATGGATATGGTGGCAAGCCTTGTTGAGGGTAGCGAAAAGTAAAAAGGCACACACATTGTCGTGGATAAATCCTTAGACACCATCACATTTTCTAGTATTCAACGCAAGGCCGTTCACCTTTAGCTAAATACTATTGAGGCAAAAGATTGGGAGGAGAAAAAGTAATATTTTTTCTTCAGAAATTTTATTTCAAGTCACCCAAAGAGACTTTGATTAAGAGTCTCCTTGTATCGACTTCAATGTGGATGGAAAACATTTCATTGGAGGACTTCCATGGTTTGGGGAACCTGGAATAGCCTTTCTTTTTCTTTCCTTTCATTTGTTTTTGAGTATTTATAATTTCCATTTACCTTGGTTAGGGAGGATCATTATGATCAATTTTGTATTTGTTTTTTATTGAGTGAGCATGAAAGCTCTTCTGATTATGAGGAACAAAACATGGGGGATGACTTTAAAGGTAACTACAATAGAGGTAGCAGCAACATCAAGGATAAATAATTTAATTACTAGAGTTTGTTATGTAATTTGAAGTATTTGGACAACATTCCCTCTATTTTATTTCGGTGTGTAATTTTAAGGGTTTGGACATATCCCTCTTTGTTTTATTTTTGGTGTAATAAAGTATAGTCAAAATTTCTGGGATGTTGCTCATATGCATGGCCACATATGCAGCTTCAATAACAAATAGTAATGTGCACTCCAGGAGAACTGAAGGAAGAAGAAGTAGTGATAGGTGGGTGGATCAATTAATGCTATATGTGTGTAAGAGTATAAAACCTAAAAAAAATGAGTTTTGTAGTTTTTAAGTATATTGTTACAATTTTCATCCAATACTTTGGCCAAAGATCGACGAATTATATCTTTAGAGTATTCTCTCTTCTTACTAAGAGCAAATATTCCTTGTTGTACATTCACCTGTCTCTACGTATATGTTGAGAATCCCGAGGAACACCTTTAAGTCACATTATTTTGATGCGACCGTATAGTGCTCTCAAAGAGAAACAACATATATACAAGACAACTGTGATGTCTCAAGTCTAAGGATTAATTTGCATTATCACAACTTAGAATTCTTTATTTGACACTTGTGAGTAAGACTTCCATACAAGAATTCTAGAGTTGATCGCATTCAATAGACTTCATCTTCTATAAAGCACCTACACAACTGTCTCGGTGTCTCTACACGAATGACTTGAGACTAGTCATCCTTCCAATTGAGCAGACATAGTGTGTACTAGTCTTTGCGGATCACCATTGTCCAGTTGGTGTTCCTATGATTAGGAACATTTTAGGATATGATATTTACATGTATGGAAAGGTCTCGTGCATCTAACTTCTTTAGACCACTTTCCATTTATATCTTAATCCATAGACTTATTACTTTGTGTACGTTATGTATCTAAAGCAACATTCATGACCCTTTGATTATTATATATTATTTCCTTAGAATTATCCATTTTATTAGCTTCTAGGGCATATATCTAACATTTGCACGCCTTCCTTGGGAAAGTTTTTCCTCTGCCCTCGGTCTGCTATGAGTGTGTCGGGGCTGAAATGGTTGCAGCGGTGCACCATCACGTTCTTCAAATCATCAAAAAAGATGTCTTTGGGTGCCTGTTGTTGGAAAATTTGGTTTACAGATGCTACTTTTCTTGCATTATCCCAAATTTCATGTGGAGACACTTCAGCCTGCCGATATATGGCAAATAATGCATCAACTATGCAAGGTCGTCGCCAAATACACAACAATGGTATAATACATAGGGATTTGGTATTGTGGTTGCCAATAAATTTGGTACCGATTCGCCATGTCACATGATTATACTTGGCATAACCCATTTGAGGGATAATGGGTCCAGATGTGCACAACCCAACAATATGGGTTCATATACACATAACCTAACAACATGGGTTTCAATGTGCACAATGCATTGTGGTCGACGTGATTAGATGAACATCATCCAACATGGGATCAACCTAATATGACTCCGGTGGCAGTTCATTCAATTGAGCATATTTCCATGATCACATGAGTTGTGGATCAAGACAAATGTGGTAGGGCTAATCCCATGTAACTTCCCACAACTTGAAGATGTTGAAGGTGGGTGCAAGACAAGTGTAGTGGAGCTTGCATCCTAAGGTCATCCACAAGTATTAGAGCTCTACCTTTCGAATTAACTTGTGCATTCTGATTTACACAACAACTGAACTGGGCATCTTAGTACCTTTTGCAGGTAAAGGTACCCCACCCTTTCTCATTCGATTTTGGAGGAGCGTTGCTTGGAGATTTCAATTTATCTTGCATGCGGAATATAGCCGAAATGCAATAGTTTTTGGCATATATTGAATTGAATTACAGTTTTACTTGCAATGACACAGTTCAATAGCTTTAGATCAATAGTTATATCTTCTTACCTGTTTTTTTTTACATACTCAAATAAAATAAAATAGATAAATCTAATAACACTAAAAACTGTACCATTGAAATATTCTCAAAGAGATCTTTAAAAATAGACCAATTTTGAATATATTTAAAAATATATATTAATTGTTTTTTTTTATTGCATTGAACTATTAAACAACTATTGTGGATGCTCTTAATGGCATAATGCATCAGTTGCTATATTTTTTCTATTTTTAATTAGCATGTGAGTCCCATGGTTAGCCTATTGCAATTGCAATAGAGGGTTCATCACATATCACCCTCAATTGCAATGAACTAAATCACACCATTGCAAGCCAGATTTTATTGTTTTAGTTCAATTTCATGCAATAAAATTGCATTGATCCTAACCATTGTAGATGCTCTTATTGTAAAAATTTATGCTTAAACATGTGTTGGAATTTTTGTGATTATTTCAAAATTCAAAATTATTGTTAAATTTATATTTGTTATTATTACTATCTTTATTGAATTGAAATTTTAAATGTGTATTAAATGGTGGTTTTTAATTCTTTTAATGTTGAGATTTCAAAACCTTTTCCTTTTGGTAGAACATGTTCTATTGATATTATTAATATTGCTTTAATCTCTTTTGACAGTTTTGTTTTAGATTTTAATGTCTTGAATTTTAAGAAAACATGTAGGCCAAATGTAAGTGGCTATGATTTGAGTGTACATTAATTTGATATATTCATATTTGGTTCCTTTTTTTTTTTTTTGAGTACAAGCGATAGTCTAAATTACAAGGAATGAGGATTTCTCACACACACACACACAACTATGATGCCATGGGGGTTCAAACCTGAGACCTCTAGTCTGCAAGTCAATGCCTTTTTTCACTGAGCTAGACCCCATTGGCTATTCATATTTGGTTCTAAACCATGTTAACGTTGACCACTTATTGTTTTAACGGTGGGAGCATTTTATGCAGCTTAATTGCTTGTTTAATAACCAAACCTCCAATTGGAAAGCTCCTATATAAACTGTTTGTGAGGTAAAGTACCTCTAGGCCGAGCTAGGCTACACCACGGTGTTATTGGTCGAGCTGGGCTAGACCACGGTGTTAGTGGTTGAGCTTGGTCGCCATACATTTTTCCACCCTGACCCGTGTGGACTTGGGGGCCCATTTGAGCTCAGCCTCGGTGCACATAAGTTTGATTTACGCGGTGTTCACTCAAAGGACTTCTAATCCTAAAGAAGTTGGGATGTTTTCGGGATCACCAAGATGCCAATCTAAATGGAGTCCTTGTCCGATGAGGATTAGGTTGTTTTGGAGTCCTAGTTCAAGGAGAGCTGGTTTGCTCTAGAGTCCCACTTCGAGAAGGATTAGGTTGTCTGGGATGATATAAAAGGCTAAAGCCATCCTTCGTAAAAGGTATGCAATTCTAAGCATTAGAACCTATTGTGCAATTTTACTCTCAAACACTCAACTGACTTAAGCATCGAAGGGTCCTTGGCGGGCACCACACCGGTGTCACCCACTGAAGCTATCTTGTTTTACAGGTTCTGGAGGACGACTTGGTTGGTCACGCTGACCTAGTCCGGAAGAATTGCCCGACCTCAATCTTGAAGAGGTCATCTTCTGTGGAACCAATTTTAGGCATCAACATAAACCATTTGAGCTATATGTTGGACACAGAGAAATCATATTGGAACCTTTCTTCATTATTTTCTCCTCCACATTCTTGAGTTTGTGTTCCAATTTGTTTTCTTTTATCAAGGGAAAGATTCAAGTTGTTCATCTGATCCAAGTATTGCAAGTGGACGCTTATGAGGGTCATAGGTTGTTGTATCTTTGAGGGTAGGGCGCCATACAACCTTGCTACATCGAGACATTGTCTCCAAGGGGCTATATCTACTCTTAAGGATAATGATGACACGCCTCAACCTAAAACTATTATTATACTCAAGTATCAATGGAGACCATCTTCTACATCCCAAAAGTTGGTTATGGGCATAAACAACCTTACTATAATGAATGTAAGATTAGGGATGAACCCCTCGCCCAACCTTATCTTAGACAATCCAAAATACCTATAATGACCATGTCACAATTATAATAATGAATGACACAAGGAATATAAATTAATTAAAAATAAAATATGAACTTAATAGCAAAGAACCTTCATGTTAGGTTACGTTGGATCCCTAGCAAATAATTTAGTTGTCTATAGCCATCTTAGAAACAAACAATATACTTATGATCATAAAATTCAAAGTTTGAATTAAGATAGAAAAACCCTTAGATGACTCCACTGTAGTTGAGCTCCTCCAATAAATCTTGAAGGCTATGAACTATCAAACTAGGGAACATGTGAGTCGAGCGCTTTTAAGATATCAAACAATATGCTGAGGCTCTCCCAAAAGTTGGTAGAAAAGATGCATTTATAGACAAATGAAAAAGAGGTGGCCAGCTGCTAGGGTTAAGAGAAAAGATAGGAATTAAATCCATCTGGAATAGGGAGTTTGTTCTCCTATTTAGATTAGGATTTGACCTTCGATGCACTTTCATTGTCCAAACTAAACTGAAACCTAACAGAAAAAAGTTGACTTATAATAGATTTAGGTGCCCTTAAACTGCCCAAGAATCGTCTAAAAGCTTGCTTACCAAGAATGGTAACTTGCGATGCTAAGTTGTCAAGAATTGTGCATAATTCCAACACTAAACCACTGGTACTAAAATTGATGTAACTTCCTCTAGAAAACTCTAAATCACAAACCACAAAATTCTCCAGAAGTTAAACTTCCAAAGCTTCACAAGCATATTTGGCACATTATCTAGCTCTTCCTAAGCACGTACAATTTAATTAGTAAAATTGACCTATATGTAACATGCAATTTCTTGACTTCCAAGTTGCTAATTACAAATTTCTACGTTCTTTTCTCATTTTTATCAGATTCTGCTCCTTTCAGCTCCAAATCGCCCTTAGGGATGATTTCCTCCAAAACTTACACTAAACACATCAAAATGACCAATTTCATAGAAGAAACTAGTAAAAACCATAGGAATAGAATATAGAAAATAAGCATAAATATAGAGTGATAAAATACCCCCAAACCTATCTTTTTCTAGTCCTTGAGCAAAACAAAAAACAAGTTAGAAAACAAAACCAGAAGTTAATCTAGGCCACTTTCGTAGGGAAATCAAATGGCACTAAACATGTGCCACAAGCCTTTAAACCTCTAGGTATCCCTAGTAGGAGTTGTGTCTCCTTAGAGTTTACAAGTTACGATACTCATGAACGCTTACTCTCTGCAAAACAAAAACTTTAAAATACCACTTTAATCAAACTAACAAAAACCAATGTAAGCGGAAGCCTAACTCAAGACTAAAATTATGTCGTTCAAGTAAATGCACCAAGTGTTAAGTGTAGAAACAAACCTCAAAATACTTTGGCTTAAAGGCAACCATACCTCAATGTCAAGGATAGAATTTGTCTTAACTCTAGGCCTCAAAGGGAATCACTCTTATTTTCATACATAACCTAGGCTTACACTCTCATCATGCATTTGATAATAGAGTTAATGTATAGAGAAGCAAGAATTATCGCATATGAATTTTAAGAAATAAAAGCTCAATTTCTGAAAATAGACCTCTTGAAAAGAATTAAATACTAAGAATGTAGGTACATTCCTTCACCTCCAAGCAAGATGTACCAAAAGATCCCTAAGTGAAAATTTTATCATAACTTCCAAACGAAAAATCTGATATGGATTCAGCAAAAAAAATTGAAGAGGACAACATGGGCCAAATCTTCATCTTCATTACTCGAAAAAACTGTTTTAAGCAGACATAAACCTCACGTTATTTTAGACAGAAAAACAGAGAACTAAAAAGGAAAATGCTAAAATGAACAAAAACACACAAAAAGGTCAATTCCACACCCCCAAACCTAAACTAAACATTGTCCTTAAAGTGTAAGGCAAAGATAGAATGCAAACATTGGTACTGAATCCACGACTCTCGAGGGGTCTTCAAAGTAAAGTTTTAAGCGATTCCCATTGACTTTAAACTTATACCCGAAACACTGGCTTCATTGTGAATGGACCCATCCATCTGGACCTTAATTTACTTGGAAAAAGCTTCAAACATGAGTTACAAAGAAAAACTTTCATACCCAGTGTAAAGTTGAATCGCTTTATGATGATAGAGCTTGGTCCTTTCCTTATAGATCTTCCCATTTTCATAGGCTTCATTCCGTAGCTGATCTAGTTCACTCACTTGCATCTTCCTCATGTCTCCAGCCTTCATCTCAAAATTCAGTCGCTTAATTGCCCAATAGGCCCTATACTCCAATTCAACCGGTAAGCGGCAAGCCTTGCCAACAACAAGTCGATATGGGCTCATACCAATAGGAGTCTTATATGTTGTGCGATAGGCCCAAAGAGCGTCATTCGATTGCAATGCCCAATCCTTTTCTTGTAGTTCCTACGGTCCTCTCCAAGATTGTTTTGATTTGCCAGTAGCTTACCTCGACTTGTCCCGATGTTTGAGGGTGGTAAGGAGTTGCTACCTTATAGGTGATATTGTACTTTTTCAACAAATGCATCAAAAGATTTATTGCAAAAGTGACTCTCCCCATCACAATTTTGCTATCATTAGTCTTGATCACAATCGCTTCAATCCACTTAGGCACGTAATCAATAGCAATAAGGATATAATTGTACCCATAAGATGATGGAAACGGACCCATCAAGTCTATACCCCAAACGTTGAATAATACCACTACCAGATTGCTTGTGAGCGGTATCTCACTCCTCTTGCTTATGTTCCCATATATTTGGTACCTGTCACAGTGAGCAACAAAATTACACTCATCTTTGAATAAGGTAAGCCAAAGGAATCTAGATTGAAGAACTTTAAAAGCAGTCTTTTTACCACCAAAATGTCCTCCACAATTTAATTCATGACTAAATTTTAATATACTTTGCTGCTCAGATTTTGGGACACAACGCCTTATTATTTGATCAGGACAATGCTTAAATAAATAAGGTTCCTCCCAAAAATAATGCTTAACCTTAGCTAAATAACTGCATACCATGACTCTTCTCCATGCGCATGCAGAGAAGAGTTGTTCATGAGGAAAAGCCTCGATGGGTAGGATATCACCATAGCCAGCCACGACAAGTGATCTGCTACTACATTCTCGCTCCTTTTTTCGTCCATAATTTCCAAATTAACCTAGGCTTAACATTCTTTTTGGGTAGCAAATATTTCAACGTCGCATAATCAAAATAGGTAATAATATTATTAGAGCCACTTAAATAAGAGCGCAGTATAGTTGTTGAGTACAAGAGCAGTGACAAAAATTTAACCTCTCTCTAAAATGGGAGCTTCTCTCTCTAAAATGGGAGCAGCCTCACCACAATGTGAGAAAAAAATTTCATACAAAAATCTGGCCTGTGAAATTCAAGCAACCTTGTCAAACAAGGAAAGGGCTAGAGTCATAAAGGAGATCAATCTTTTTGGAAAGAAATCCAAAGATGAGAGGCAGATCTTTGACACTTGTAGATCCGGAGTGGACTAGTAAGTGGGGAGAGTAAACGTTGCCCAACCACTGGGCTCAAAAGGAGTAATGGTGAGTGTTGGTTACCTGATGTTGTTTATATGGGAAGTATTTCTAGTCATTTGGTTTCATTGCTGGGTCTATTTTTTCCAAGACAACAAACAATTTCTCTTTTCCTGGAGCCTACCCGCAAGCCTAGTTGTTCTTAGAAAGTTGCTTTCCCAAAAACAACAAAATACCGGCCAACAAACAAACACTTGTAAGAAATCTTCCCTCTCTGTTTCATGCTTTGGAGGATTGTGGTATAAGATGGCAGAAGCTTGTGTGGAAGATCTGGTAATAAGGTTGGAGGAATCACTGGGAATATCGAATCTAGAGAGTGGGCCAAAACTGGTAGGAGCAATCATAGCAAGGGAAATTCCTAAACAGAGGAGCCATAAAAACCATTCTCCAGAATGCGTGGGCTATATTTGGAAAAGCAAAAATTTCTCACAATAAAGATAATCTTTTCATTGTGGTGGTCCAAGATGAAGGCATGGCTGACCAGATTATCAATGATGGTCCCTAGTCTGTAATCAGGTTCTGTTTCAATGTTCAACGTTGGCCAAGTAACATGGTCATTGAGGAACTCCCGCTCCATAAGGAGGCTTATTGGATTCAAGCTCACGGGATCCCTTTGAATCTACTCACTGCAGGGAACGCTCTACAGATTGGTGAAAAGTTCGGAGAGGTTAAAGAAGTTGAAGACCCTTGGGAGAAAGGCTCCAGAGGCCGGAGACTCCAATATTGCTTTCTTCCACCATAGCACTCTCCAACGAAGGAGGAGAAACAGAGTTAGCAGGATTAAAGGCGTGAATGGGGTCTGGGGGGAAAATGTTAGTCAAGTTCGAATGGCTTTTGAAGACTACTTTAAAGGCTTTTTCTCAGCTGGGGGTAGAAGAGATTGGGGGAATGTTCTTGCTTTTATATCACCTGTGATAACTGGACAAATGAATGATAGCCTGTGCAATCTAGTGTCAGACGGGGTGCCGGGTCCCAACGGATTTTTTGGAATATTCTACCATAATTATTGGGAAACAATCGAAGGGGATTTATGCAAGTTGGTCAAAGATTTTTTCAAGGGTAAATCTTCGGTTCATAGTTTAAATATGACAGAGATTGCTTTAATTCTTAAGGTCCCAAACGCAGAAGTTGTTACTCAGTTCTGGCCTATAGCTTTATGTAACTTCTCATATAAGATCATCTCAAAGATCCTTGCTAATCGATTGAAGCCAATTCTAGCAGAGATCATATCCCCCCAACAGAGTGCCTTCATCCCTGGAAGACAAATACAAGACAATATTCTGATAGCACATGAGGCTTTTCATGCCTTTAAACTTCGGAAAAAGACAAAGGTGTATGAGATGGGTCTCAAGCTAGATATGAATAAGGCCTATGACAGAATTGAGTGGGATTTTGTGAAAGAAGTGTTGCAAAAATTGGGGTTTCATCGAACGTGGGTGCGCCTGGTTATGGGGTGTATCACCTCGGTTCGCTTCGTTGTGCTTTTAAATGGTAAAGCTGGAATCCTCTTCAAGCCTTCTAGAGATCTCAAACAGGGAGATCCTATTTCCCCGTATATTTTCATTCTGGTCAGTGATGTCCTATCATCAATGCTAAATAAAGCAGTGGAGGGAGGTATAGTCCAAGGGATCAAGTTTAGAGGAGACGGTCCTACTTTATCCCATTTATTTTTTGCGGATGATGCTCTTTTGTTCTTAAAGGTCACTGAGGAAAATTGCACTGCCATTGAAAGGATTTTGACTTCTTATTGCCAAACGTCAGGGCTTAGGGAGAAGGTAGGGCACATATTGCATGTCAACACTACTGATAACCTAGGGAAGTACTTGGGTTTACCAACGATGTGGGGAAGATCAAAGCTAGAGGCGCTGAATTTTGTGAGAGAAAGAATGTTAAGCAAAGTGGAGGGCTGGAAGCAGAAACTCCTTACTCAGGCTGGTCGAGAAATCCTTATTAAAGCCATGGCCCAAGCAATTCCCACTTATCCCATGTCTGTGTTCCTTTTCCTAAGTGGTCTTTGCAAAGAGTTGGATGGGATGCTTGCTAAATTCTGGTGGGGGGAAAATAAGAAAACGATAAAATCCACTAGATTAGTTGGGCGGAGCTGGGAATGACAAAAATGGAGGGTGGTATGGGTTTCCGTAACATTCATGACTTCAACTTGGCTTTACTTGCAAAATAGAGCTGGAGATTGATTACTGAGCCAAATTATTTATGGGCTTTGATCATGAAAAGCAGATATTCCCTTCGAGCAATTTTCTTCAAGCCAGCAAAGGTGCTCGTGCATCTTGGGCATGGGCCAACATTTTAGTGATTGTAAGGGGTTCACATTGGCAAATTTTAAATGGCACAAGTGGTTTCCTGTGTCGCATGATGGTTTTCTTCTTCTGATGGTTTGCTTCACCCATAAATGACGAGCTTGTGGATGAAAATGACTTTGTGTCTGAAATTATAAACCCCATCACAAAAACGTGGGACTTATCAAATCTCAATGGCAGTATATCTGATCAGGATGCTCAAAGGATAAAGGCCATGCCTATTGGAGGAGGTTGCGAATCCGACAAGTTGGTTTGGCCCTACAATAAGGCTAGTTGGTACTCTGTCAAATCTGGATGTAATTTGATTCACCCTTGCCACCATCCCACTCAAAGAAATCTGCAAGCTTCGGGGTCTCACTTTGTTTCTGAGAAGGTGTGGAAGTTAATTTGGTGTTCCCCTTTGCTCCCAAAAATTAAAAACTTTTTGTGGCGTGTGATTAAAGGTTGTCTTCCCACAAATGCCCTCCTCTTCCGTAGGCATTTGGGATCCTCCCCCTTGTGCCCGATTTGTGAAAATGCTCCGGAAATTGTGGAGCACTTATTGCTGCACTGCAGTTGGACATCAAATGTTTGGTTTGGGAGTTCGCTAAACTACCGAGTGGATATACAAAGTATTACTACTTTTGATGAGTGGTTGATCGGTGTGACTAGTTAGTTGGATAAGTCTAATCTTAATTGGATGTTGGTCCAAATTAGTCTTATATGCTGGAGCTTGTGGAGGAGCAGATGTGCCTTTGTTTTTTAAAGAAAAAATGTTTGTCCAAAGCAATCTATTGAGTGGGCCAGGCTTTTCGCTCTGGAGATGATGGAGGTTGTAAACTTTAATGGTCTTGGTGTGGAGGAGACAAATCCTCAATGTTTCTGTCCAGAGATGGCTCCCTCCCCCCCACTTTACTCTAAAGCTAAATGTGGATGCGGCTTGGGACAATGAGACCTTAATTGCTAGTTTAGGAGCTGTCATTCGGGATAAAAATGGTAGATTCGTAAGGGGAGCTAGAATGGTCAGACTAGCCTTTTCTCCCATTGAAGCTGAAGCCCATGCAGCCTTAAATGGCCTGGTGGTCGCCTCGGATTTGGGTAGCATCCACCTAGAGTGTGAGTCTGATTCAAAGCATAAAGGGGAATATTCAAAATGGTAGATGGACAATCTACCCAATCCTTGCAGCAATAAAGGAAAAAAGCAGACTATTCGGTTCTTGCTCCTAGAAGTGGATGCTGCAGCTCTTGAAGCAAAGAGGAGGATGTGCGATGAGGTCTAGCTCAACAGACCCCCATCCTCCCTGGTGTTCGTTCTACAAAGTGATGGCCTTCCCTCTCCTCCACAAATCTAAGGTTTTTTAGCCCAATTAGGAACTGACGCTCGTCTTCTAGGGCGGCATCCTAGTTTGCTTTGTCCTAGCTGGTTGGTGGCTTATTTTTTGGGTTAGGCTGGTGTAGTCGGCATGCGTGGCTCCTTGTAATGCTCCCTGGGGTTTTACAGTTGTTAGCCTGGTTTCTGGTTTATTTGGTGCTGTATCTTGGTTGTATTTGGGCTGTGCCCATCCTTTCCCTTTCGTTAATGAAAGTGTGTTTCGACCAAAATAATAATAATAATAATAATAAGAGCGCAATTTCTCCAATGCAAAAACAACAAGAAGTAATTCTTTTTCAATGGTAAAATAATTAATTTGAGCATTATTAACGGTGCAATTCACATTCTGAATAACACAAGGCACTTTATTTACCCTTTCTCCTAGAACAACACCTATGACATAATCAGAAGCATCACACATTATTTCAAAGGGTAAAGACCAGTTAGGAGGCATAATAATAGGTGCCATAGATAATTTCTCTTTCCAAGTATTGAAGGCATTAAGGCAATTTGTATCCAAAATTAAAAAACAGCATCTTTGGCCAATAAATTGCACAAGGGGCAAGTAATTTTGAAAAAAATCTATAATAAATCTTCAATAAAATCTTGCATGACCCAAGGAGCTTCGCACTCCCTTTACAGAAGTAGGGGCAACAATTTTTCAATTAAATAAATTTTTTCCTTGTCATAATATGTCCCAAAACAATACCTTGACTTACCATGAAGTGGCTCTTCTCCTAGCTCAATGTCAAATTAATCTCTACATGTCTCTTAAGCACCAAGGTTAAATGTTCAAGGCAAATACAGAAAGAACTTCCAAAAACAGAAAAATAATCCATAAATACCTTGATAAACCTATGTACAAGCTTAGTGGTTGAAGTTAATTCTGCAATAGTTGTGGACCTAATCATTTTTTTCTATAAAAATGTTATTTACTGAGATCATTACACTATTCCAACGCGTTACTAATCCACGTATTATAATATAAGTGGGTGACATGATTTGTATGTCATGGATCCAATATCAAAGGCGGATTTGCATTTGGCCTGGAGTGGGCTCCAACCTAATAGGCTCAATTGTACAAGCCCAACCTAGGTAAATCAAATATCAGCACACCCCTCTGTGTAGAAATAAGCCCACTTATGAACCATCTCTACACCCAACAACAGACGTAGATTTTTTCTTCCTTATTCTAGCCACCCATAACTCCATATTTGGCATCAAGGGGGATTCATTCATGAATATCTGGTCTGCTCTGCTTACACAAGTTCAATAAACATAGACTTGGGAACAACCTAGTAACAAATTATTTATTGTTAACATCTCTCCTTATTGTATGCCAGCCCGAAGCCAAGAGGGTATAAAGGGTCAAATGAATTGTCTCCAGCATTCGTAGGCAGCTGTTCAACCCTTTTAAACCATGTCACTGGGAGCTGGCCCTCGAAATCGTGATCTCCAAAGATAACATCTGCAATTCCATCTCCTTCAGTACCAGGTAACCAGGCAGCAACAAGAGCATCTATCTTTTCCAATAGCCAGGGCTCTAAAACTAAGGGTCTTCCAGAACATCTATCTTTTGTCAGCAACTGAGCTTATGATATCAGCTCCATTCAACGGGATCACAAGCTTTGAATTGTCACCCTTGCCTTCTGCATATGGAGCTTCACCAACAGCTACAATTGCGAAAGTGATATCTTGCCGTGCTAAGGTCTCTGTCGAGGGATACTTCTCATAAATGATTTCTGTATCATCTCCAACTGCCTTCTTAATAGCTTCCAAGATAGTTGTCCCTAAAAATGTTAATGATCTAATTAGTGAGTTGCACATGTGCAATTAAGGCATTGAAAAGATACTAGCATGCAAATTTACCATCTATCAATTTCTTGTTTTCAACAAAATTTTGCTATGAAGAAAAGAAAAAAAAAACTTCTATAACCTGTTTATAATGGTTTTCAAAAATAAAGTTTGCAAAATTCTGGTTCAGAACTTGAAAAATGAAATTGTTTGAGAAAACATGATGCATGCAAGTGAAATTCTAATCTTATTAAGATATATACACACATACACACAGAGACATATGTCACATCGATTATGATAATCAACAATTAGGCTTTCAGTCATAAAAATAGTAGAAAAATAGCAACATAATTCCATACCAATTGTTACCCTTCCACTGCTACCATATTTTGTAGCTGTCCACCCTCCACACTGATTTCCAAGATCATCGGCATGAGTTCCAGCAACGAGTATTCTTTTAGCGTTTCTTTCTAAGGGAAGAAAAGGTTCCATTGGATCCTTTCCATTTTTCAAAAGAACCAATGACCTCCGAACTGCTTCACGTGCTAAATCTCTGTGCATCTGCTCGAGAATCATGGAAATAGAAACTGTTTCATAAGTACAAGATGCTCAAAACAGAATATATGATCAATGGGCCATTTTCAAATGATAACATGCAAAACATGTAGCGGTTTCAATGACGCGAAAATGAGACATGCTGCTCTGAAAATTACCTTGCAACCAACTATGTCCTGCAAAGATGTATCAGTGAAGGGATGTTCAAAAAGACCAGCAACAAACTTCACTCTTAGTATTCTCTCAACAGCATCATCTATCCTGGACATTGGTATCTCCCCAGATTCCACAAGATATATTAATTCCTCAATGAATTGTTCATATCTGAAAGGAACCATGACCTGCATACCTTCTCAGTTAGACAAATGTAGGATCAAGGAAAGCAAATCATTGTTAGGCTTATAAACTTGGAGTTCATATGTACCATGTCTATTCCTGCATTAGCGGCTAACGAAATACATAAACGATAGTTTGAACCTTCAGGTTCACAAAGTTGGTCAATTCCATCCCAGTCAGAAATCACAAATCCCTGCAGCAGAGTACAAAATGATGCTTATCTAGACATACAACATTTAATGTTAGAGAAACTCTGCACTTTGAATAAACCAAGAAAATATATGGAAGGTAACTTGAAGTTCATTCAAATGTTTGCAGAGTTGCATCTTACTGATGACTAGGAAGCATTCAGGATATCAAAATTCTAACATATAGTCCATCACAATATGCAATATTATCTTTATGCTGAAATTACTGATTATAATTAGTTGAGAAGAGACTAATAGGAATCGGAACGGGCCTATTTTCCAGTAGGAAATAGTGCATACTATATATGTGGGTTCCTTACTCTAAAACCTAGCTTCTCTTTCAAGATTTCTGTGAGGAGAAAACTGTGTCCATGTAGTCTCTGTCCATTCCAGCTGTTATAGGACACCATAATAGTGGAAACTCCTTGAGAAATACAGTCTAGATAAGGGCGCATATGAATCCTTTCTAAGTCGTCATAAGAGGATATATTATTGCCCTCATTGACACCTTTCTCTGTACCCCCTTCTCCAACAAAATGCTTGGCAGATGCAATAATGTTGTTTCTGAAATATAACAAAGTAAGAAAAAGTTCAAATATCTGAGATTACTTTCAATGGGACTTAAATATTTGAATACAAGAACATGGTAAGCATAAGTTGTGAACCTCCAAGAACTCGATTTTTCCTCAATTAGTATACAATTTTGAAAATAATTATTTGATTTTATTTGAAACAAAGATGATTGAAGACATGTTATCAAATTCAGATAAGATGCAATATGTTTCATGAAAGAAGTATGCATGGAAAATTATTGACTAATAACTCTTCTTTCACTTTCTACCTTCCTGCTACAAAAGGGTAGCCCTTTGGGTATCCCTGGGGTGGCTGCCCCTGCAAGCCTGAAACAATGGAAGTCATCTTGCTTACAATTTCAGTGTCTTCACTGTAGCTCTCGTAGCATCTTCCCCATCTGGGATCTTTGCACACCTGTCAAACTCAGAATCCATTCAAGTGAATTTCTTCACAAACCCATTCAATTCATGCCTCAATTTATTATCTTACATTTATACCTCAGTTTTATATGCTACAAATTTACCAAAATTGGTGGCTTAAAAGAGTGTAGCAAGAACAAGAAAGACACAAAAGGTTGTAGAAATTTTTTTTTTTCCACATAAGAAACAAATTTTGGAGTTTGAAGTTTTAGTAGATACGCCATAAATTTTGCAATCTGATAAACTGCAGTCTGAACTTGAAACAAATAACGAGTACCGAATCCATAATGACTTACAGCCACACAAGGAGCAAAAGTATAGTGAATGCCACAGGCCCTGGTTTCAAGAGCAGTTGCCACACCAATCCTTCGAGCCAAATCTGCATCCCTATCACACACAAACGCACACAGTTCAAAAGTTAGTGGAAATGGAAGACTACCAAGACTTTTCTTTTTGTTTCGTTCTTATGTTTTTCTTCTTAACTATCATTCTGAGTCGTCACAAATCAGGATTCCAAGTTTCAAACAACTGTGTTTCATCAGATTTAAACTTAGAAACTCCTCCAACACAAAGTTGAGTCCTTATATCATTAGACCAAATGGTCAGTGCTACAAATTTAATCTAATTATAGTTTTTCCACTGTTCTCTTAGTGATCAAACAAAAACATCAAAAATTTAAAACCAATCAAGAAACGTATCATTAATGAATAAGCAGTCTTGAAAAATGAAACACACTAACCTAGTGGCGCCAAGACCAACATTGTGAGGGAATATGGTGGCACCAAACACATTACCATTCCCATGAACCGCATCAGTCCCATATATGAGGGGGATGCCAAGCCTCGACTCCAGCGCTGACCTCTGAAACCCATCTACCATATCCGCCCAGTCCGACGGAGAAGCCTTCTTAACCGGCAAGCTGCCCGGGGCACTGAATATGCTCCCTGCCATAATAATATATATACTCCATGAAGTCTACCATCAATTACGTGGGACAAAATAAAGGTCTATACCAGATAGAGAGAGAGAGTACCGATGGAGAGATCTTTAATGGCAGCTGAGGTGGCGACCTGGCGCTCGATTTGGGTCATCTGGCCGACCTTTTCTTTCAAAGTCATACGAGAAAGGAGTTGTTTGACGTGAGCTTCAATGACTTCCTCCTCTACTTTGGCCATCTTGAGCTAACTAACCAACCTCTTTCTTCTCAGCTGCTTTAATGGGTTCTTCTACTAGAAGTTGCAGTTTAAAGTTAGGTTGTAGTGTTCAATGATGTTCTATATATGATAATCCAGATGCTTTAAAAGCTCGAGCGAAGGAAACAATTGTTTTTTTTTTTTTTCTTAAATTTTTATTTATTTATAATTTTTCAAGTTTTTAATACTAGTGGAAAAGTGAAAAGGAAGAATGATTATTTTTAAATATCCTCCGTACACTTTGTATGTTAAATATTTGAAAATTATTCTTCTTTTCCGTTTGAGCGGGCAGAAGGTTGTGCTTTGTGGTCGTCCTGGTTCTTGTCCTTTTTTTTTAGGTATTCTAGTCATCTTCTGTTTCAAGAAAACACTGAACAAGTGTTGCCTTTTACTTTTGTGACTTGCCTTTTGTGAGGTAGTACGCATCAAGTGTTGTGACTTGCCTTGTTGAATTGTAAGTCTCTAGCTGATTAGAATTAGTGAAATAAGCTGTGAGTTTAATTGTGTATTCACTTGAGCTTTATTATTGCCAAGTGTGAGGCCATGAATGTAAGGCAAACAATGCCACGTGTGATGATCCTAGTAAATAGCTAGATGTGTGGCTGAGATCCTTTTTGATGTAAGAAAAATGATCCAGCTATGATTGCTAACAGATATATTCCTTGCACGATGTGTGTGAGAAAGTTTTGTTTTATGAAGTAAGAAAGCAATATTCTCTGTTGCATTCTGGAGAGATGAGAGAACATTCATTCTCTTTGTGACCTTTGTATTTTTTCTTTCTGCTTTAATCCTCTTCTTCATTTTCATATCCATTGAGACTCCATAAACCAGAATCAAAGAAACACTAACATGCCTCTCTCTCTCTCTCTCTCTCTCTCTCTCTCTCTCCATATATATATATATATGTATAATTATTCATGGTTGTAAGTGTTAGAATATTAGGAAAATTTGGTAAATGTGGCAGCGATTTTCATCCCACAAGAATATTCATCTAAGATTTCGTCTTCCCCTTTGTCGTCTATTTCTCCTTGCAAAACAAATCGGAATAAGAGGACCACACCTCGGGGTGTAGGCCAAAGACCCCCCGATGCCTAAGTTAGTTCGAGTGTTTGTAGGAAAACAATAGCTAACAAAAGTGTACGGAGTTGTATGTATGGTTTGAACCGGGTGGCTGTAGCCTTGCGTGAGAGAGAGAAAGAGTTATGGCGGCTAGGGTTTGCGAGGTAGAATTTCTGCAGTATTTTGAGACAGAAGTTTAGACGTAGGTTTAGAGTTACCTCAAGCCTTGGTGTAGCCATATATTTATAGGAGCCTCGGAGGCTAGGGTTTGGAGAAAAATAATCCTTGTTGGGAAAAGAATTATTTTCTAATTTTAGGAGATTTAAATCAATTAGGGATTTAATGAGAATCAAATCCCTAATTCAAGGCAAGAATCCCCAAATGGAAGGAAATATTTGACCTAGGGTTTTGCCAAAGTTCGGTTCCCACAAATCCCCCCTCCCCCTCCAAGTTTCTGATGTGGATTGATTGTTAGGCTGTCCAACTGTGTCTGGGCTTCCTTCTTGGATTTGGGCTCCCAATTGGAGTGGGCTTTTGACTGTTCTTGGAGTTGGGTTCCCAGTAGAAATGGGCTTGCCATTCCTTGTTAACCTAGGATGCCCAACTTGTATAAATGCAGGGTTTCTCTTCACTCTTCTTCACATTGCAAACTTAACTTCTCTACTTTCTAGCTTGAGAGAGATCTTGGAGAATTTGTACTGCTTGTCAAAGAGAGGAGTTGCCATGCATCCCATGATAAGTCAAGCACGTATATTTTTTCTTCGTCTTCTCTTTTTTGCGGCGAGGACCAGTCTAGTGGGACCAGGTTGGTTATCGTCATGACTGGTGGCTAAAGATGATTGGAGAGGCGGTGGCCGCTAATAGCTGCTGAGCGAGTATGGGAAGATGTTGATGATCTGCCCCCTGCCCAAGATGTTAAGAGATGGAAGCAAAATGGTCAAAACTCTGATGATTTGCTGGCTGGGTAGGAGGAGTATTTTGCCGAACCCCCCCTAAAAATAGAAGGCAGATGTCAAGTCTTCAAGAAATGAAGCTACAACTTTGCGGGCAAATGATGTGTCTTCATTGAGGAAGAAGCTAAGGATCCCTTCTGCTGAGAAGACTTAAGTAGGAGCTGTTCCGCGTCATTAGCTAGGGTTAAACATCTCATTGGTGCAGATAGCAAGGAGATTGGCAGTATGTGTAATACTTGGGATGTTCCACTCAAGCCTCCTGCAGACAAGCTTGGTTACCATGATCTGCTCTGTAAAGTGGTTTGCTCATGAACTAGTTCTCTTGTTGAGAGGCAAAGAGATGTTGATATTCCTCTCCGAGGTTCGAGTCGTCAGCACCAGTCAAAGGATGGAGATCGAACTGGGAAGTCTGCTCATCCGCTTAACCATCACAATCTAGCTATTGAGTCAAGAGCAGTCAAGCGTGGAGTTGATTCAGCGTCGTTGACTCCTTTAGAGGTGAGGATCGCAGAGGCTAAGAAGACGAGAAAGTCATATGCCTGGGCAAAGGGTTCTTTTGCAACGTCAGTGGCTGATCTCAATGTGGACAAGTTTAGCCCTGTTGGGGATGCATGCATGTCTGATCAGCTGAAGACGAACTTCCTGTCAAGCCTGTCCGCTTGCTTTAGGCTGGTTGATCATATCCATCAGGCTGGCGATCTTGATACCTTCTCAAGTTTTTCCTTGGAAAAACAAAGGGAAACAACATTTCATATGCTTTTTATTTAAAAAAAGTACTTTTTTGCTGCTGAAACTATCCAGAACTTATATGCTGGTGCCCCCTTTTGCTGCTGACTTGGTTAGTCGAAAAGATGCCTATTTCCGTATTGGGGGCAAGAATGCTGACATCTCCCTCAGTTATGACAAGCCTCTGGATAGATTTGGCTCTTATCATAAGTTTGCTGAAAAATCCAAGTTTGAAGCTATCACAGATGCGTAGAAGCTGATCTACTTGGACTGCATAAATGGGTATGCTCCCTTCTATGCCATTGAAGACGGAGACATCGAGATGCTCTGCCCCGACTTGTTTCCTGTGCAAAGTGAACAGGTTAATGCTGTGAACATGGAGGGAGCAGAAGAGCTGGCGGTCTAAGAGGCGATAGCTGCAGAGGATAGAGCAGAGGAGCAGTTGATGAGGTGGTGGTAGACATAGTGGATCAGGCAGACGGAGTTGCTGAGAGCATGGCTGATTAGGCGGATGCTAAAGAGACTGTAGATCAGGGACCTTCTGCTGGAGTCTCGGAGTAGATAAAGACTCCTTTATTTCTTTTCAGCTTTTGTAGTATGCTTTTTTGTTTAGAATAATTAGTCTTGCATGATCGTCTTCTTTTTGTTGAACTTAGCCGGTTGGTAACTTTGCTATGGAAATTTTAGTTGCTTTTTCTAACTTCAATTCGCATAGTGTCTTGTGAATTGCTTGAGTGTTTCTGGGTTGTGGCATGTTTGGCCAACATCCGGAGATGTATCAATGAGAGTGGACCATTTGGCCTACGTCCGGAGACGTGTTGATTACTGTGACCCGTTTGGCCTACGTCCAGAGACATGTCGATGAGAGTGGCCCGTTTGGCCTACGTCGAAAGGCTTGTCAATGAGAGTGGCCTATTTAGCCTACGTCTGGAGACGTGTCGATTAGTGTGACCTATTTGGCCTACGTCCGGAGACGTGTCTATGATAGTGGTCCATTTGCCCTACAGCCGAAGACGTGTCAATGAAAGTGGTCCGTTTGGCCTACATCCGGAGACATGTCGATGAGAGTGGCCCGTTTGGCCGACGTCCGGAGAAGTGTCGATTAGTGTGACCCATTTGGCCTACGTCCGGAGCCGTGTCGATAAGAATGACCCGTTTAGCCTATGCCCATAGACTTGTCGATAAGAGTGGCCCGTTTGGCCTACGTCCGGAGACGTGTCGATTGGCTCGTTTGGTCACCATTTGAACACGTGTCAATTATTGTGACCCGTTTGGCCTATGCCCAAAGACGTGTCGATAAGAGTGGCCTATTTGGCTGACATCCGGAGATGTGTCGATAAGAGTGGCCTATTTGGTTGACATCCGGAGATGTGTCGATAAGAGTGGCCCTTTTGTCCTGCGTGTGGAGAAGAGTCGATTGCTCTCGTGAACACTCCATTGGAAAGAAAAGCTTGAACTTGTATTAATGTCTGTGTGACTAAATTGCTTTATTGAACAAAACAGATGAGTTTTATAGGTAATATGAAAAGTAACTTGTCTTCAATGGAGGTGAGGGAGGCTTGGCCGCCTTCTTGGAGCCGAGTTGATAAGTGAGGGAGGCCTGGCTCAGCCAGTTGATCTGCTTGCTTGGAAGACTTCTTCGCGGCGATCTGGTCATCGTCCTAAAGTGTGTAGCGCTCTGTTATTGCGAAGACTTCTACCAGCGTTTGGCAGGGAGAGATTGTCAGCTCGTGATATAGCTCACACTCAGTTGACAAGCCCCTCTTGAAGGCCGATGACAAGATTCGATTGTCACATCCAATGATGTTTCCCCTTTCTACTTTGAATCTCTTGATGTAATCTCGGAGGGATTCATTGGACTTCTTGTGCAGATTGAACAGGTGGTTTCTCTCTGACTGACCAGTCTAGGATCTCTCAAAATGCTCGTCGGTATGCTCGTGGATCCTTCTCACCTTGTCATGGGTTCCAAGGTCAGGGCCTTGATTTAAGTGATCTGCCTGAGTAGTTGGCCAATTAGATTGTCTTGGTTGTCGACCCTCTGCGTGAGTTGATCAACCCGTGAATTAAGACCCACTTGACTGTGTAGGTCGGGTTGAGAGGTCTGGATTGGGCCCAATGACATATGGGCTAGAGCTCCATTAGATGCGCACACGGGTGCATATGTCAAGTGTGGTTGCAAAGGAGGGAATGTTCAGATTTGTTTCAAAATGGCACTATCGCGTGGTTCTTTCGGTGGCAAGGGGGAGGAGGCCACGGGGACATGGCTTGGTGCTGCCACGAGTGGTGTGGCAATTCCAGCCTCTATTTGGTGGTTCACGGGGGTGATTTGCGACTGCAAGGAGCTGTTCAAACTATTTGGTGGTTATCCGATTGCTACAACAGTTGTTTGGAGAGGTTGTGAGGCCTCCGAAGGTGGTTGGATGGCATGGGCAACCATGGGGGCTGCTGGAACTTGCTAGGGGGCTGCTGGAAAGTGTTGGCAGCCATGGGAGGCTGCTGCAAAGCGCTGGCAGCAGCTGTACCTCGTGGTGGCAACGAGGTTTCGGCCGTTCCAGAGTGCTGTAGTAGTGGTTATGCTCCTAGGGCGTTTGCTTCCAACCATGGTTGTTTGGAAGGCTTCGGTGGATTGGAAAATGGGTTTGGAGCACGCTTGTAGTATTATTTCGTGCTCTTATTGAAACCACCAATTTGTGGGAGCGATTTTCTTCCTACGAGAATATTCGTCTAAGATTCAGTCTTCCCCTTCATCGTCCCTTTCTCCCTGCAAAATAAATCGGAATAAGAGGACCACACCCGGGGGGTGTTGGCCAAAGGCCCTCTGATGCCTAAGTTAGTTCGAGTGTTTGTAGGAAAACAATAGCTAACAAAAGGGTATGGAGTTGTATGTATAGTGTGAATCGGGTGGCCGGAGCTGTGTGTGGTGGCCAGAGCCTTGTGTGTGAGAGAGAAAGAGTTATGGAGGCTAGGTTTTGCAAGATATAATTTATGCAGTATTTTGAGACAGAAGTTTAGACGTAGGTTTAGAGTTGCCTCAAGCCCTGGTGTAGCCATTTATTTATAGGAGCCTCGGAGGCTAGGGTTTGGAGAAAAATAATCCTTGTTGGGAAAGAAATTATTTTTCTGATTTTAGGAGATTTAATGAGAATCAAATCCCTAATTCAAGGAAAGAATCCCCAAATGGAAGGAAATATTTCACATAGGGTTTCGCTAAAATTCGGTTCCCACAATAGCAATCAAATAAAATGGAAAATAATAAGGATAGAGTCAATGGACTAGATTTGTTTTGAGCTTAGTCATATGTTTTTGAGTTTTTGTTAGCTTGGGGTCAATCGGCCTTCACAAGATCTTTAAGGCTTGTTTAATTTGTATTTTAATTTACGTTTCCACCCTTTTATAACTAAAAACACCCCAAAATCACTCAAAAATAAAATTCAAACGTGAGATCTGAGATCCGATCAGATACACCAACCTACAATGTCGACCTTGTGGGAACAAATATTTCGGCGACCAATGAGTGAGTGACACGTGGAAAAGGGAAATTCCCTAGGTCAAATAATCATCCTAAATCAAGGAAGAGATTTCCACCAAATCTCCTTGTTTAATTCCAATCTCCTATTTTTGGGTAAGAATAATCATGATTAAATAAGGATTATTCTTCAAACCTTAGAAGGCACGAGCTCTATAAATACATGGCTACACAACACACATGAGGTAATCCTAAACTTAATTCCGAAAACCCTAGAGAACTCTCACTCTCACTCTCTCTCTCTCTCTCTCACTCTCTCTCTCTCTCTCTCTCTCTCTCTCTCTCCCCTCTTCTCACGGTTCTGGCCACCCGGCTCTCTCCGTGAGAGAAAACCTCCAACCATTTCGTTACTTTGTCATATCTTCCTAAGATCCAATTAACTAACTTAGGCATCGGATGGCCTTTGGTCAACACAAACATTTTGGTGCTTTCATTGAAAGCATCCAGTTATACTCAACGCATTGCTATCGAATCAAAGAAATCTGTTTCCTCCTATTTAACACTAAACCAAAGCCTTCCAAACAACCATGGTTGGAAGCAAGCGCACGAGAAGCAGGGCTATCGCGACCACACAATCCGAGACGTACCCTAGCCATCACGACGATGCGGTGTCGAGCCAACCACCACGCTCTGCCTCCTAAACCACGACTTTTCCTCTTAGCCACTGTTCTAGCCATCACCTTTGCTCCTCCTCTAGGCCCAATGGCCGAGAACACCCTTTCGGCACACACCGTCGCGTTTCCTCAATCCCCCAAGTCCAGCACCAACCTGCAGCCACAAAACCGCGCGGCTGGGTCGAGCAACCATCCCTTTGGCCCATTGGTCAAACTAGGGAATTACCCTCACGGGTCCACAGCTAGATCCGAAGCCCATATTCAGGGTGGAGTCACCACCGTCGATGGCTATTTTGCCGTCACCGTAAGTCACAACCCAATCTTGGACCAAGTGCTACCATTCCCTCCTTTGCCATTGTGCTTCACATTTGCTCCCTATGCCTCCAACGAAACCCTAGCCCATGTGCAATTAGGCTCCATACAATTCTCTCTTCCTAATTATCGCAATCAAGCAGACCTCAATCTCAAAGTCAATGAGTTAACTTAAAGAGTAGACAACCAAAATAACTTGGTTGGACAACTTCTCTGACAAATTGACTTGTTCCGAGACCTTGGCCTTAGATTCCAAAGCGAAGAGAGAATGATGGATAAACTCACCGGCAGATAGTTCAAGAGGTCTCAAGTAGGTCGAGCAGGAACCAGCAGATAATGAGGAGAACAAGAACATGTTGTTCAGCACCGAGGCATGTTGCAAGCATCTGCAAGCCCTAACCAAAGTAGATTGAGCCTTCATTCCAGATTAGGTCCAATGTTTATGAGAGGTTGGGCACACAAAAAAGTATTCATGAGAAGCTAGGTCCTCAAGAAGGTCATCCTATTGACCCTCATGAAATACGCGAAGAAAGACGCTCACTGGCTTGCTCTGAAAAAGCTAGCTCGCAACGACACGCCAAAGAGAACCCCTCATAAGCTCAGTCCATCAATACACCACACAAGCAGGACAATGGAGGAGGTCAGTCGCCTAGAGGCAATCAAGAAGTAGACCAGTACGCTCGCATGATGGGAGACACATACGTGAACTGCAAGCCTTGCAAGCAAAAGATGTCGGGAAGCTTTTGAATGACCGACTTCAAGACTTGAAAATTGGAGGAGATCTGGAGGATGCTCCAAGCAAGGAGATTGACAAAGTGAACTTCTCTCCATTCAATAGTGAGATTGAGCAGGCGGCCCTGAGAGCCATATTTCATGCCATTCAAATGGGATTCAGATCCCGAGAGCCATCTGAAGCATTTCAAAAATGTCATGATTCTCTACAAATCCGAGCACTACCTATTCAACCTTAAAAAGAAGTACACTCTTACCAGATGATCAAGAAGCAGCCTGACCACCTATTCAACCTACAAAAGAATTTCAAGGTGGAAAAAACTAACATTATGGGATCCGATGATTGGATTTCATCCTCTGCTTTCAAGAAGGCTTGCTAGCCGAGCACTACCTATACCATAAGCTAACCATAACTCTCAACCAGACTCTGGCAGAAGTCTTTGCAACCGCGGATTGCTATACGTTCTGGGATGACGATCGGATCGCGTCGAACACTACGCCAAGCAAGTCGACTAGCCAGCAGGTCAGAAGGGTGATAGATCTAATAGTAGGAACTAGAGGGAAAGCTCAAGTCGCAACCCCAAGGGAGAGCCCCAAAATATAAGAGCTACATTAAGTTCTTCATCCCTATACATCAAATCTTAGCCCAAGTGAAAGACAAGCCCTGGCTGAATAGACCACTACCCTTGAAATCCAACTAAGAGAGATACCAGTGGGTACTTTGCCTTCCATGAGACGCACGGGCATTATACAAATGATTGCTTTGCCTGGAAAAGCACCTCAAAGGCCATTGCACGAAGTTCGTGGCAAAGAAGGTTATCTAGTAGATCGAGGACCGTAATGCAGCTAATGAGCCTCCCAGGAGGTCATAAAGATTAACACAATCCTGGCTGACTGTGAGTAGTCTAAGCTGACTAGCAAGGAAAAGAAGAGGAAGATTAAGCAAGCAACTGCGATCTCCCAAGTCTTAAGACGTTCTCGTGATTGTCTTCCAGAAGAAAAACCTGATCGGGCTTGATCTGTCGCACAATGATGTCCTCGTCATTAGCATCCAGATTGTGCAGGTCGTGATCGATCGACTTCATGTGGATAAGGGCAGCGTCGTCAACATCTTGTAACTGTCGGCTATCCAGACAGATGGGCATAGAGACCAGGATCAACAAGCCAGCTAGGTCACTGACTAGCTTTAATGGACCGACCTCGGTTACTATGGGCATGATAGACCTTGACGTCTACTCTCCTCTAGTGACCAGCTCATAAACATTTATGATCATTGAAGAAGTCTCTCAATACAGTACATCATGGTAGACCATGAATTGGCAAGATCAAGGCCGTCACATCCACCACACATTAGAAAATCGGCTAACCAATTCAATGGGGCGGTGTCGGGCTAATCAACAGTGATCAAGCAATGACGAGAAGGTGTTCAGCACAAGGGTTGAAGAAAAGAAAGCAAGCCGAATTTGTACTAGTAAGCTAGACAGAACAAGCAGCGGAGGAAGCAGATCCAGTTCTTGACAGTCGAGCCAGGACCAAGATACGTAGGTCTCTCCTGAAGAAGGATGGAGACCTAAAAAGGATGTAGAGCTAGTACCCCTCGATCATGATAAGCCAAATAGAAAAATGCGAATCAGCTCGTGCCTAAGCCTAGAAGAGAAGGTGGAGCTGATCATCTTCATCAAGAACAACAAAGATGTGTTCGCATGGTCACATTCTAACATGCCTGGAATCAATCTGTGGATCATCTACCCTCGCTTACATATCAACCCAGCCAGAAAATCGGTAGGGCAGAAGAGATACAATTACGCTCCCGAGTAGTCTTTCCAGTGACATTGGTGACCATTTCAATCGATCCAGGTGTGGATTTCGATCCTCTCCTCATGATCTTGCTGATAGTGTCAGTATTTGGGATCAATTTTAGGTTTTGAGAGTTGATTTAGGTACCCATTTTAGGCCGGCGGTTTAGCCATGTCTTCACATAGTTCTGGCCACTTTTTGGCCATGGTCTAAGACCAAAGGTTATTCTCCTAGTTGTGATTGACTTGATGGTATGGAGATTGGCCGGTGATTTGGAGATTGATCGTCACCGAAAAATCTCTCAAGCCACCCATTGTGTTCTAAAATGTTCTCCACGTCGTCTCGGGCATGAAGGTATGCTAAGATTTTAATTTGGTTATCGTTTGACTATCGAACAAATATTGCGCCTATTATGTGATATCCATATTCGATAGGTTCGAATTGTCTGATCGGTTCCATTTTTAAATATGTTGTTCCGTATACCTCTTGGATCTGGTAGGAACCTGCTGATCAAGAATCGGAGTCTCGGATACTCCGAGTTAATGATTCTAGGGTTAGACGAACCAATCGCTGTCTGATCGTGCAATTGGCTTAGATCTGACCACTCGATTGAGACTGAACCCTCAAGGCAATGATTTTGTGTATTGAATATTATGTTGTGGATTATACGATTTTCGAATGAGTTTAGGAGTTTGAATTTTTCTTTAATATGGCTTCTGTGGATTTCATAAGGGAGAGTGTATTTTATTATATATATTTGTTTATGAAATTGGGTTTTAGATTTTGGCTAGACACACCATTATATGTACTTCTCCTTGGATATTGATATTTGGATACGATTGATACTTGGATACGATTGATACTTGGATATGTCGGAACCCGGGCACCCTTGGCGGGGTGTGCCGTAGGCCCTTGACAGGCAGTCTGCGCACGTAAGACTTATTTTAGCGACACGTGCGATGTGTTGTCGGCATGTGTGCTGCAGAGCAATAGTCCCCCGGGTTGGACTGCTCAACTCTAGTCACAGGGTAATGTGATGCTATCCCGTGGACTAGTCAATAAGGATTAAAAGGAATAATTTACATTGTTTTCCAAGAGTTTGAGAAGTATAAATTTTATGGTTTTCCTTATCGTATGTTATGATATGAACTTACTGAATTGAATTATTTTCAAGTATTGGATGGTATATATGTACGTATATAAAAGGATTTTGTTGCATAGTATTTTGACATTATTTTCTAAAACAAAGAAGGTTATTTATGTTGAATATAAATTATGTTTAATGCTTTGTTTTCGTCCACTCACATTTTTTGTTTTGCATCCCCTAGGTTCTAGATATCTGAGGTCGAGATCACCACGTCAAGGCATCATCATTGTCCGCTTCATAAGCTCGCACCATAGGAATTTTCCTTTATCTTTCTCTACTTTCCTTTTCCCCGAGTTGTAAACTTAATCTTTAGTTACTCTACTTGCTTGTTTTGAGTTTGGGTTATAGGCGTAAAGCCCATTTGAAAAGTCTTAACAGTCGTGTGTGCTTTAACTTGTGCATGATGAAAGTTTGGACTATTTCTGTACTTGTTTGCAGGTACTATATTTTGGGGAATGTTCCAATTACAGGGTAAACTCTGTCGAAATTTTGACAAAAATCGAAGTCTTTATTAGTTTAAATTATGGCAAAATAACGTTTTAGGAAAGTGGGTTCGAAATCGATTAAATGCCGAACGGAAAGCAAGGTTCGTCATGGATTCCGAGGAGAAATCTGGGGTAGGTCCTATTAGAGAGCATGTCAATCAACTCAACATCTTCTTCTCCAATTCTTCGACGTTAGCCCTAATATAAAAAATCACTCATTTTTGAAAAAAAGCGATTGTCACTTCCTTCTACCTCTCCAAGGAAAGGCTTGGCAAAAGCAGATGGGCTCGATAAGAAGTTCTTCTTAAGTACATCAGACACATATGCATCCCCAGCAGAGTTAGGCTTGTCAACCTTTGGATCAGCAATCCGCGCATCTAAAGACCCTTCCCCTGAGCAGATAACTCCCAAGCCTTTTTTGTCGCAACCATTATCACGTCGAAGGGAGTCAACAACGTTAGACCAGCTCCATGCTTGACCTCTCGCAACTCGAAAAATGCAGATGACTCGAACTTCTGTGAGAAAAGTCAGCAGCCTTTTGCTTCTCGATAGGTGAACTAGATCAAGAGCATACGTCTTTGCAGGGTAGATCGTAGGTTTTGAGCTTTTCATTTGAAAATTTGAACAAAATGTCGTCAAAATTATGCATGCCACCAACCTTCTTGTTGTCCATGCCTACAAGGTGCTTGACCTTGGCAGATGACAAAGGAGCAGCTCTCACTTGAGTCTTCTCAATAGAAGGCACCTCATTTGAAGAAGACTTGATCACAGTGAAAGGAAGTCTCGGCTTCTTTCTTAACGGAGACACATCGCTTGCTCGCGAGGTCACAGCTTCGTCTTTGGAAGACTTGGGAGAAACTTTCCTCTTTCTAAGGGGTTCGGTCAAGGACAACTCCCATTTTTCAAGCAGATCATCTGAATAAGGACCGTACTGCTTCCACCTTGCAATGTCCCTGGTACGGCCATTTGCGAAACCTAGCAAGGATGTTCAAGGCCCGACGGACCTTAGCCATGTTCAGTCCAAGATCCAGCTTCTTGCTGATATCCTTCTCTACAAGTAGAAGACAGAAGTAAGTTAGTCACACATGAAAGAATTCAAATAAAATTGAAGCAGATCAACAGAGTATGACATACCATTGCAGTAGGTGATGGGAACAAGTAGAATGTCGCCTACATTGTCTTCCCACCTTCCGCTGACCTTCTTAGCTGAGACTGTCAAACAGCTTAGGATTGCACACATGAAGTTGGGCATACTTCTCGCAACATCTCACCTCGAAGAAGTAAAAGAACTCTCGTACAGTCAAGCCTAGCTTAATGAAGCAGTTTAGGTTATCGAAGCAAATGATCACCTGCTAGACGTTTAAAGTACATTGGCTTGGGGTACACTCCATGACACAAAATACCTTCCTGAAAAACTTTAACAAGGGAAATGTGAAGCCCAAGGGAAAGTACAAGGGGTAGAAGGTGATGATCATGGCATCCGGATCATTCGGGTCCACACGAGGCACTTCAACAGTTCAAGGTTCCGAGAACCAAACATGCATGTCAGGAGCCCAGTTCACAAAAGGAAGCCTAGACACAGTTGGAAAGCTCGATAAATATTTCTCAACTCCTCTATGCCACGCATGTGCGATGCAGAGTTGGAGCGCATTTATGGGAACAAATATTTCAGGGACCAATGAATGGGTGACACGTGGAAAAGGGAAATTCCCTATGTCAAATAATCATTCTAATTAAATCCTATTTAATTAGGGAAATATTATTTGATTTAAGATGGGAATGTCTCCCTAAATCAAGGAAGAGATTTCCACCAAAACTCCTTGATTAATTCCAATCTCCTATTTTTTGGTAAGAATAATCCTAATTAGATAAGGATTCTTCTTCAAACCCTAGAAGGCATGAGCTCTATAAATACATGGCTACACAACACACATGAGGTAATTCTAAACTCAATTTTGAAAATCCTAGAGAACTCTCACTCTCTCTCTCCCCTCATGCCACTCTCTCTCTCTCCTTCACATGGCTCCGACCAAAACACACTCGGCTCCGACCACCTGGCTCTCTCCATGAGAGAAGAACTCCTTCCTTTCCGTTACTTTGTCGTATCTTCCTAAGATCCAATTAACTGAATTAGGCATCGGAGGGCCTTTGGCCAACACCCCCCTGGGTGTGGTCCATTGACCTAAATTTGTTTTACAAGAAGCGTAAAGGAAGAAGAAGAAGGGAGTTCGAAGGGTGAAGAATCAATCCGCAAATATTCCCCCATGCAGTATTGCACAAACAGACCCCAACCCCACCTCTGATCCTTCTAGTCTTAACCATCTCCACAACCACCACAACCTAGGTCTACTCCGCCTAATCCCAAGCCCCGATCGCCATCCTAGCCTTGCACCTTCCTCAACCACATATGAGAAAATCTCCATAAAGGCCTCTCCCATCGCCACCCCTAGTTGGAGCTCTTTGACCACTCCACCTTGGCCAAGCATGAGTCGCTCTCCAACACCACCAGCCGCGTCCACAAGAGCTAGTCCAAGCATGAGGTTTCATATATTCTTTCTCTCTCTCTCTCTCTCTCTCTCTCTCTCTCTTTTCATTTTTTGAAACAAATTTTCTTTGTTTTGTATGGTAACACAGTGGAGCCAAAGATTAGTATTGGATTTTTTCTTATTTAATTAATTAATCAGCCATAGACTAGATTATATATGACTTTGGTGAGCCTAATTTTCTGTGCATAATATGCCAAAAGACAGAGTTGAGGGTTATATATATATATATATATATATATATACTTGTATGTGTAATTTGTGATGAGGTTTTGTTGGTTAAGATATGGAAGATGTCCTAAGTCTACAGGGAACTCAAATATGGGATGGGTTATATATACTTGTAGGACAATGAGTCTACTGGAAAATACGTGTACTTGTAGTCAGTCTAATTGGTGTTGCAATCTTAGAAAGATGGCCAGTGTGCTTGTGGCATTCATGTATAGTTTGAATTAATTAAGGAATTTGTAATTTCGCTTTGAATGATTACAGAACAGTCCAGCAACTGGAATATAGGTCCTTACAAGCATCAAAAGTAGGAAAATGAGTGGAATTGGTATTAGGATATGTTCACATGCTAGGATTTCACTTTTTGTACACACTGCATTACAGCTTCCATTTAATTACATTTGGCTAAATTGTTTTATCATTGGATATTGGTACGATTTTTGAAGTCAATGGAAATTATACAATTGTGTCATCAATGGATATGCCTTTTTTACTCTGCTTAGTTGCCTTATTTTCATGATGGATTTGATTTTTGATTTTTTTGTTTGTTTGTTATTGTTATTATTTTATTTTTTTTGTTATTGTGGTTGCAACTTGATTAGAAATTGCAGTGCAGTTTCTGAATGTTAAGTTGAATTTATTAAGCCCAATGATGATTGGATTTTAAAAAGAAGTCTGTTTGATTTTAAAGCTATATGTTCGTTTGACTTAATTTTAGTACTTTGATCATGGTGTTTGCATTTTTGTTGCTTTACAATGTTGTTGAATTTATTCACAAAAATTGCTTTGCAGTTTCTGTTTAGTGTTGTTTTGTTTTGTTCATTTTGTTACTATTATTGTTTTGTTTTTTTTAGATTGTAGATTGATCATTGTTATTAAAATACACAATGTATTACAGTTTATATTTCTATAGATTTTTTTTTTTTTGCAATTTTTGTTTTTGTGTTTATATTTGGAATTATGAAAAAGGAACTGCTCAGTTTTGCACACAATGCATTGCAGTTTTGCACACACTGCATTACAGTTTCCATTTAATTACAATTGGCTAAATTGTTTTATCATTGGATATTGGTATGATTTTGAAGTTAATGGAAATTATACAATTGTATCATCAATGGATATGCTTTTTTGACTTTGTTTAGTTGCTTGTTTTCGTGATGGCTTTGCTTTTTTACATTGTAGATTGATCATTATTAAAATACACAATGCATTGCAGTTATTTATAGAATTGGTTTTTTGTTGCAATTTATGTTTTTGTTTGCTACTTTTGTTTAAATCATTGATATGTACATTGTTTTGTGTTGCATAAATATGAAGCATGAGGGATTTGATACAAATCTTGTGTGAATCAGTGTTGAAATTAATTTTTTTTTAATTTGAAAAGCTGTTTAATGTTCATATAAATATTGCATAACTGAACAAATATCATAGAAACAAGGTTGGTGTAGTGGTTTGTGAAGGAGGATTTTCTCCATTGAGGGTTACAGTTCAAGTCCCTTTAAGCACACAACGAGAGGTGATGGGCTGGAGGTGGTAGGCAGTTGTGACTGGTCGGAAGGGGTTGCCAGAAGCAGTGGTGAACCTATTAAGGCACAAGGAGGTTCAACTGCAATGTGGAGTGAGCTCAATGGAAGCTCTCTGTATATATATATATATATATATAGAGGCCGGGCCAGTACCTAAGATCAGAGCCTAAAGTCCCTAGGAGAGTTGTTAGTTTGAAGGTGGTGCAGGTAGCGGTGAAACCACTTACCAAAATAGGATTGCCCAGTTCAATCTTGCTATGTGTAAGAGATGGAAGACATAGAAAGTTCACAGATTCCTTGTTAGGAATAGTCGAGTCAACCTTAGGAGAAGGCCCAATATATTTTAACTGTTTTCCCAACTTTTGTGTTGCACTTTTTGATATAAATGTCTTAAAAGCTTTAACGTTGAATATTCAAATTCAGGGTTATGATATGGACCCAGGATCCCAAAATCTAGCAATCATTTACAGGGTCTCATATAAGGTTATGAACACTGTTTGTCCCAAAGCTAAAGAATTAGACAGTAAAGGTGAAACTACCTTGTTCCAAACCAATCTTCAAAAGGCAAACATGGCAGTCCCAAAAATGATAAAGTGGAGTGATAAAACTTTGCTAGAAAAATGGATCTTGGATGAAGTAGCTCCAAAAAGGCCCCTTAAAAATCAGGAGCCTACCCGGATCTCGCAATTTGCTGATGGAGAGGTAGAAATACAATTCTCTAGTGCTAGAAGAACTAGGATTGATTTGGTACCCTCTAATCTAACATAGAACCACACAGATCGAGCACCTCCTTTGATAGAGCTTATGACTTAGAACATGAAAGAATGGTTCTAGCATGACTTAGGAGAACTCAAGAACAAATACAGAGGCCATCCTATAGGTTCGAACAAACCATTCCAGACTTAGGTTTCAGAAGAAATCCTCCTCAACCTAAACCGACATTTTCAGATGTAGAATTTGAAATAAATATGATAAAATCTTTTGAAATAGAACACGAAAAGAATAAAAAACATTATATGAGCATTGAAAATGTTGATAAAAGAATTTGGTTTGAAACAACCTTTAGGAAGGATAGGCAAGACCATCCCTGGAAAGCCCACGCCGCTTTCATAAAAGAAAAGAAATTCAACTATTTTTTCTTTGCGTGGTTAGATTGGTGTGCTAAAAAGTATGACATCCCTGAATATAGGAATAATATAGAAATGATAGGAAGCCTATTCTCGACTTATACTTCCAAAGATGGGAAGTCAGTCAAAGCCATACATTCACCTGAGATGGTGATTACACAAAAGGATGCAATTGCAGCTCCCTACAAAGAAACCAATTTCCTTGAAGATAGTGCCAATAATTTTCACACAGCTAGTAAAGAAGATGTAGGTGCTGTCATTTAGCATAATAACTACACCAACCTGTTTCTACAGTCTTTAGGAAAGCAAGTTACTAGGATTGAAACATCTGTTTCAATGGGGGAACAGAAATCTGAACCAGGACGCTCAGAAACCAAAAGAAATAGAGAAGTGAATCAAGCGTTCTTTACACCACCTGCTGCCGTAGATAATAAAAATTTTAAGATGGGAAGGACCTTATCTGAAGACGAAAACTTTGTTGACGTCTTGGCCAAAAAGTTATCAGGGTTAAATTTGTCAAATAAAGGAAAGGGTCCTCAAGTGTCAGTTCTCACTGAAGGGGAAATAGATAACCTGGAAACAATCTTTAAAGAAGACCAACCTGAAATTAATAGGTTAATAATTGAAAAGAGATTTACTCAAACTGCAAATACTAAAAACTACTACCCTAGACCCACTCCAGTAGATTTATAGTTTTGTTTGTGCCGAATAAATCACGGTCATGAACTGATTGAAGGGACTTCCCTTCGGCCCTGGCGCCTACCGTTTCGTCAAGCATTTCGCCTTCCTAAGAATAAAAGAAAAGCTGCAAAGGCAGAATCCCCTCGGCCTCGCGACCGCAGTATTGAAGGCCGAGGCCGAAGGCCGTAAAAGACACGGCTTAAAAAAGCTGTAGTTGAATCACCACGTGGCCTCAGGGCCCCACGCTCCATTTAATGAAGTAATGCCTCAGACTTCGCAGCAAACCCACTAGTCACAAGAAGCATTTAATGCACAAGGGAAGTGACTGAAGTCAGGATTTGGTGATGGAAATCAAGGTGGTTAGGCACAGACATTCTCACAAGTAATCTTACGACTTAAGGTCAGATCACCAACCACCAGACCAGGGCATTAAATGCGTTCCCACGGCCAAGGGGGCAGAACCCACGATCGGGGCGGTGGCCGAGATTTACCGAGATTTATGGGGGTCACACCACCATGCTTCTCAACCCCAAACTGCCATGCTTCACGATCCCAAATGCCAATTTAACTACCCACTTGCCCCGGTCAGGCTCCACCGCGCAGGTCTTGTCAGCCTCAAATGTCCCTCCAGGACTCCTATAAATACTAAGCTCAGGACTACATTCAAAGGGTTCAAACACCAAACCAAAAGCCTCCCACGGAGCAAATTATATTTTCCTGTAATGCACTTTCAATACCTTTATTTGTTTTCTTAGGAATAGTGGTAGATTGTAAGGAAAATCCATTCATCAATATATCATATAACCCTTGATTTTCAAGGCGCCGGAGCACCATCTCTGTTATGACCGTTGCTCTCTGAGCAACGCGCCGGAGCACCGCTGAAAACCCGCCACCAACACCACCACTAAACGGCCTTGTAGCTCAGGCTGTGAACCTGACGGCCGAGATCAGTTCCTCTCTCGGCCACGATCGTTTGATTAGGAGTCGAATGCAAAACAGGCGCAACATTTAAACCATTTTCTACCCGAACCTCATCATCATCTCGACGCACGGTAGACCGTACTGACACGCCCGCGCACAACCGCACCGCTACCAAAAGAAGGACGTCATGTGTTGACGCACATCCCCTCGGCCCGGAGCACCAGGCCGTGAGATTCGCGACAGACAAACACTTTTGGCACGCCCAGTGGGACTCTTGTCAAAAACTTATGGTGGAAACTAGGGCACATGCAAAACTCAAAAACAAAACAGTCGAAATGACTTCCGAGGCTCCTGAGTCCACCTCACCAATCACTGTCACCGAGACCGAACACGCGGTCAGAATCTCGGCCAGCGATCCAATGACGTCGAATCGCACGGCCGAGTCCATGGGAGAGCAAGCAGTCGTGGAAGATCTGATGGCAAAGCAGGCCTACAGGATAGAAACATCCTTTATGGCCTCAATGGACAGATTTTCCTCAGAGTTACGGACGCTTTTTCAGGAGAGGATGCCGGTGACATCGTTCGCAACGCCTCCCAGAGCCGGACAGAGAGGCCAGGAGTGCGAGAGGTTCGAGCCCTACGGCGAAAGCAGCAGCTTCGGCATCTCTGGCCGCACCCAAGCGTCAAGCTACGGCCAGCATTCTCAGCTGCCGACAAATAGCTGGGGGCAATCCTAGCCAACATGGGTAAATCCCGGATTGACCTACTCGGCAGAGACGATGTACTGCCCACTCCATGCTTTGGCCGTATCACTGGGACAAAGTAGCCCTGCACAGTCCGCGGTCCAGCAACTTGGCCCAGTCCACACTGTGGCCATCCAAACCCATCCCGACCCAAGCAACTCGACCGCTGCTTCGTCACAGCAATACGGTCAGAGCAATCTGACTGTTTCACCATTACATACGTCGTCATTGCCGTCAGGCTCTCATCTTCAGTACGGTTCAGCCGTTCCAACTACAACCTATATGAACCCCGGTCAAACCTACGGCGCCTATCTGGTACCACCCAGCTCGGTCGCAACGACCGAACCCCCCATTCAAGCGGCCCAGCAAGTAAGGCCGCAGAACGAGGGGCAACAAGTTCCACGGCCAGTCGCGACCCAGCAAGAAGCACCCCCTCAGGGCCTCCGATTCGAAGACGTCCGGCGAATGATCGAGGATGGCCTGGCTCAGAGGCGCCCGAAAGCGCCAAGGTATACCAAACCATACCTGCCAAAAATTGACCGAACCCCTCTTCTCCGGAACTATCGGTTGCCAGAATTCATTCTATTATCTGGTTCACGGCCCAGTGCGGAGAGGCCGATTCGGACGCCCAGAAGCTCCGTTTATTCGTTCACTCTCTGACCGGCGCGGCGTTCTCGTGGTTCATAAACCTTCCGCCGAATTCAGTGAGGGATTGATCTGACATGGAAAGGATATTCCACGAACATTTCTATCAGACCAACCGGGAAATAACGGTCGCCGAGCTGGCAAGGATCAGCCAGGCGTCAGACGAATCACCTCACGACTTCCTGCAGCGGTTCAAAACGTGCAGGAACTAGTGCCGCACGAACCTACCAGAGATGGCCAAAGAAGGGTTGGAATTCGAATACCGGAAGAAATTCCAGGGGATTGAATTCCGGGACATGCATGACTTGACCAATAAGGTGGACCGATACGCATCCTTGTTGAAAGAAGAGGTGCAGAAGAGGACGGCTTCAAAAGGGACTTACTATCGGAATCCCATAGTCAGCTATGCTGAAGCAGACAACCTCACAGAGGCCGAGAGCGACGAAGTTGAGATGAGCTCAGCCGAGGTCAGCATAGACAAGCCATTCATCTGCAAAGGACTTGTCAAGGCCGACAATAGCCGCACAAAGATTCCCGACGCCAAGTTCGCAACTCGAGAAACGAAGGCCTACACTTTTGATTTGACCAGGGCTGAAGTTATCTTTGACCTACTGTTAACCAAGAAAAAGGTCAAATTGTCCTTCGGCCATAAAATTCTGAAACCCAAAGAGCTCAAAGGAAAGACGTTCTGCAAATACCACAGTTCTTGGTCTCACAACACCAACAACTGCGTTGTTCTGCGAGACGTCATCCATAAGTTGATAGACGAAAAGAAGCTTCAATTCCCAGAAAAGGCGGCCATGCAAGTCGACTCTAAGCCATTCCCTCCGCCTGTCATCAACATGGTCAACGCTCAGCTCCGGGCAGAATATAGGGAAGTTCGTCGGCCTGCAGAAGGAAAGGAGTCGTTGGCCGAACCAAAGCCGGTACCGTGCAGTCGGTGCAAGCATGAGGTCGGTCAGCTCAGACCGCCAGAAAACAAAAGGAAGGCCATCGAGCCATCTCAACCGACTATGAGGAAATTCGACGGCCAGTACGACCGTCAGCCAGCGAGAAGAGTTGTTTTCGACCGACTAGGGGCACAAGGCCCCAGTACCTCGGCAGGCCACAAAGACGGAGCCGCTCCTAGGCCGGTGAAGACTTTCAAACCACCGGTCGTACGGGATGACCGTTGGTATCATGCTCGACCGGGGGGCAGCACCGAGCCGCTGACAAAAACCCAGCTAAGAAGGATGTAGAGACAAGTTCAG
>NW_007362546.1:58562-81341 GCF_000346735.1 Prunus mume
CAGACGGCCCAGGTCGAGGGGTCAAAACACCAAAAGAAGATGGCGACTGCAGATGAACCACCATCCGCGCCAATCGTTCCCCCTGCAGTGAATGTTGCCAGCGTTAAGCCTCCAAGGGCGTGGCCTTGGAGGGAACGGATGAAGGCATCATCGATGTCTACCACGGAAGGGACCCCCCTTTTCGGCCAATGGTTTATCCTTTCTCATGGAATTCCACAAGGACCACTCGGCCATCGACCTATACGGCATAACCCCTGAAAACAGTGAAATCGTGGAATTGGCTCTCAGAAACGCCAAGGCAGAAAGGCTGCTCATTACCAGTGAATCCGACTCGGCCATTAAGGCCGTATACCAGGCGAACCGAGAGGCCAGGGCAAGAGGGATGCCAGGTTACCGACCCGAGCAGGGAAAATTGGAGGCCGAGGCCCCCTTTGGCAGAAAAGATTTGGAATACCTCCGCCGATATTTTACAGTGACCCAGGCCGACCATCTTCAGTCTGACGAGCGAGGAAAGGGCCCGGGTAAGCCGGTTGGACGATTACTTAGCGGCCACGGATGCGTTAGCTAAGGTAGGCAAGCCCTCGAGGAGGAAGTCGAGACCTCGGACCCCCCTAAGACCAAAGCGACCACAGATGATACCCCTAGGACAGCAAGGCCTATGGCCGAGGGCCCCGATGACCTTCTCTTTGGTCACGAGGCCGAGGATGACTCCGCGTTGGGACTCTCCGATGAGGACTGCGATGGGATCCTCGGGATGATCGAGGAAAAAACCCTCGCCAGTGACGGCGACGAGGTCAACAAAGAGGCTGGTATGGGAAACCAGCGGAAGCTGAAGGAGGTCAGCATAAACATGGTTTTGGTGCTACTGTCCGAGTTTTCGGCCCCAAGAGGCCAGGCCAACGGCCTGGATAATGACGTGGCCGAGGAACAGCTTGATCAGAGGCCAAAGACAAAGGAAGAATTATTGGCCGTGGCTTTTAACGAGGTAATACCCAGAGACGAGCCAAACAAATACCGACACCTCAAGCCGTTATACATCTCGGCTCATGTGGAGCGTGTGCCCGTGCCCAAGGTCTTCATTGACTGTGGGGCGACGGTCAACATCCTTCCCTATTCCCTGATAAGGAAGCTGGATAAGTCAAAGGAGGACCTCATCCCCAGCGATGTGGTCATGAGCAGTTTTGTCAGCGATAAATCTAAGACTATCGGGGTGTTGCCGTTAAAAATCACCGTGGCCGACCAGACGAGAGTCGCGGCCTTCTACGTGGTCGAATCCAGCATGGACTACAATATATTTCTCGGTCGTGACTGGATCCATCAGTCTGGATGCATACCGTCCTCCCTCTTCCAACTGTTCTTTTTCTGGGATGGCCAGAGGGTGTCCATACACCCGGCCGACAAAAAACCCTTTGAAACCAACGTCGTGCAAGCACGAATTTACGACGACGACGTTGGATGGGTTGTCCTCACCGGCCACGATGCAAGCGGCCGGCCAACCAGGACAACGGCCTAAAAAGTGCTGGAGTTAGGCGCCGAGAATGTTCGACAGGATTCGGCGCGCGAAGTATTGATTGACCTCACTAACCTGTAGATGACAGACAAAGCCACTAGAGAGGAGGGAGCGGCGGCCATGACCGACCTGCTAGAAAGACTGCTGGAACATTGGGCAGAAAAATCCTTACAGCCAAACTCGTCGATCAACCTAATTGAATTCCTCCACGAGTCGGATGAGGCGGACACTTTGGCCTTTAACGACTTGGGAACGGCACCCGCTGAGATGGAGGATGACTACCCCGAGGTCCAGGACCCGTTACTAGAAATAAATGTAAAGACCGAGCCCGAACCACGACCTCTTTTTGTAAGCCAGCCTTTGAGCCCTGGATTAGCAGCCGAGATTATCGGCCTGCTTCATGAATATAAGGATTGTTTTGCTTGGGATTATCATGAGATGCCTGGATTGCCAAGGAGTTTTGTCAAGCACGAGCTAAAAAGCCACGACCATTATGACGGCACCCCCGCCGAGGACCAAAGAGGAACTCCAGTCTTTCCTCGGTAAGGTCAACTTTTTAAGACGGTTCATATCCAATTTGGCGGGAAAAATCCGGTCATGACTCCTCTGCTCAAACTAGAAGACACGGAACGGTTCGTGTGGGGGGTAGAAAATAAGGAAACCCTTGAGGCTTTACATTTCGGCTTCAGAAGGCTCTATCGGTTGTCTGTTGGCCCAGAACAACGAGTCTGAGGGAGAGTAAGCAGTGCATTATCTGAGCCGTAACCTTAACATGGCCAAGCTAAACTATTCACTGATCGAGAAATTATGCTTGGCACTTTATTTCGCAGCCACCAAGTTGCGCCATTATATGCTTCCTTCGGTCGTTCAGATCATCTCCCAGACCGACCTCATCAAATACATGCTTACTCGGCCGATCATACGCGGCCGGATCGAGAAATGGACGATGGCATTGTCCGAATTCACCTTACAATATGTGGCTCAGAAGTCGGTCAAAGGCCAGGCATTGGTCGATTTCTTGGCCCACCACCCGGCTCAAGGGTAAGAGGGGGAGTTGGAGGTTAAGATCGGCATGGCCCACATGGAGAAAAACTACTAGACCATGTACTTCGATGGCTCCAGTACCGAGACCAGGTCTGGGGCCGGGGTCGTGATCGAATCCCCCCAAGGACAAAGGTGGCAATTTGCATTCCAGCTTGATTTCAAATGCACCAATAATCAGGCAGAATATGAAGCACTCATCATCGGTCTTGAAATTCTAAAAGAAATGAAGGCGACCCGTGTCCTGGTCTACGGTGATTCTCAGCTGGTAATTAACCAACTGACCGGGGAATATCAGTGCACGAGCGAGAATTTAACCTTGTATAATTTAACGGCCCTCAATACGGCCGACGAATTTTCTAGGATCTCCTTCATTTACGTACCGCGCGCCGAAAACCATGAGGCCAATTAGATGGCCCAGGTAGCGTCAGGTGTGAACATTCCGGACAGTGACCACGACCGCGTAAAAAGGATCGAGAAGCGCACCCTGCCGGCTTTGGCCGAGCGAGGAATGACGGCGCAAGTATCATCAGCTGAGATTACCGACGAGGTTGAAGCGGCCGAAGCCGACTGGCGCTACCCCATAGTAAAGTATCTGCGCGATCCCTCCGGCAACCATGAAAGGACTACTTGCTTCCGAGCTTGGTGTTATTTGATTTATCACAACGAGCTGTACCGAAAATGATCAGACGGTTTATTACTCCTATGCCCCAGCGCCGAAGATATCGAGGTTATCATGGCCGAATCTCACAAAGGGATTTGCGGCGCTCACCAGTCCGGCGTTAAGATGAGATGGTTGGTCCGGAGGCACGGTTATTATTGGCCGACCATTTTAAGGAATTGCATAGAATATGCGAAGGGGTGCATCAAGTGTCAAATCTACGGCCCCATACAAAGGGTAACGGCTGACGCCCTCCACCCGGTTACTAAACCATGGCCGTTCATGTGGCAACTGACTATTTCACTAAATGGGTCGAGGTGGAGTCCTATCGGTCCATTTCTAGCACACAGGTGGTCAGATTCTTCGAAAATCACATCATCCACAAATTCGGTATACCCGAAACCATCACGGCCGATAACGGCCCGGTATTCGCATCAGTCGAGACTCGAGAATACGTCGAAAGGATGGGGATCAAATTGGTCCACTCGACACCCTACTACCCACAGTCTAACGGACAGGCTGAGGCGAGCAACAAGGTAATCACGGGTATCCTCGAGAAAATGATTGAGGAAAAACCTAAGGCGTGGCACGACTTACTCCTTGAGGCCCTCTGGGCTTACCGAGTCTCGAAATAATCGGCTATTGGCACATCCCCTTATGCCTTAACCTACGGTCATGACGCCATCATTCCGATGGAGCTAAAGGTTCGGTCTCTCCGTGTGACCGAACAACCTGGGCAGGAAGAAAAAGACTATGCGCAGGCCATGGCTCAGGAGTTAGAAGATTTGGAGCAATCCAGGCTCGATGCCTATAACCTAATGCAGGCACAAAAGCAGATCGCGGCGAGGTCCAACAATAAGAAGGTGAAGCAAAGGACTTTCGCCGAAGGCGACTTGGTATGGCGTGCCGTACTTCCCATCGGAACTAAGGACCCTCGGTTCGGCAAATTCTCACCCAATTGGGCAGAACCATTTATTGTCGATTGAGAATCCTTGGCCGAGGTGCATTTCAGTTAAGAGATAGGGATAGGGAATGGCACAACTAGCCAATAAACGGCCAATATTTGAAGAAATATACCCCGTCATTATGGGAGACGGCCAAGAATGGGTTATGAGGTTTGCAATCGGCAAAGTTAAAAGAAAAACCATACATTCGGTTAGAAGAAAATGGGGTTATACTTCATTTAGATTAAAAGAAAGGGGTCACGGTTACAAAAGAACAGCCGGTCATGGCCGAATGAAACATATAAGCATACATGTGCGAAAAATAGAATACATCCTAAATCTATGAATGGCCGCTTCTTGATCCCCTTGCTTGAACAGGTAGATGATTCTTCCTTAGACGATCCCTCCACCGCCCACGGTTCCACTGGCCACGGCCATAGGCAAGGACGTCACTCTGGACATGGGTGAAACCGGGTCGCAATCAAGGCCGTCACTCGGGACATGGCCAGGGCCGTCACTCTGGACACGGGTGCAGCCGGCTAAAATCAGGGCCGTCATTCCAACCATGGGTGTGGACGTCACTCTGGTCATGGGCGAAACCAAGTCGCGATCAAGGTCGTCGCTCCGGCCATGGCCAGGCCGTCATTCTGGGCACAACTGCGGCTGGGTGAAGCCAGGGCCGTCACTCCGGCCATGGGTGCAACCAAGGTGCTAGGCCAAACGGACATGGCCAAGTTGGAATCGTCATACCAGGCCCTTCCATCTTCATCGATCGCATGGCGGTTTCTCCGCGGCCTCATATGAAGGAAGGTCATTCTCCCCCAGGGCCGGGAAGGAATCTCGACCACACCATGGCCTTGGCCCACGTCGACGTTCCAGGACGAAGGATAGTTGATGGACAACAGGAGGGAGAAAAACATCTGGATCAGGCCACGACGCGGGGATCCGTGGATATGGCTCACCCTTGGTTCTGGAGAAGCTACAAGGGGGAGGCCACTGGAGCAGGTTGGAATGGAGGGGAAGGAGTGGAGAAAAATGAAGAAGGCCAGGCTTTTATATTGGCGCTAGAGTTTGAAACGAAAGGGCATGGCTCTCGAGAGAGACGTAGCGGTCTGACTGTACATTTGCATGCGCGATGACATGGCGGAAGCTCATAAGCCGTCGTTTCATTTAACAAGACAAAACGGCAGTTTGCGCAATAATGGCCTGCGAGACGTGCTTGCGCATTTAATGCTCCGATTGACCTACACATTTAAAGCACCAACTGTCAATCACTTTCGGGGGAAGGCAAAGGGTCCATCCCTTGGAATCCTTTCGACCTCTGCCCAGGCCACGACCGAAGAATCCAGGGATGTAGGGGCAATGTTTGTGCCTAATAAATCACGGTCACGAACTGATTGAAGGGACTTCCCTTCGGCCCTGGCGCCTACCGTTTCGTCAAGCATTTCGCCTTCCTAAGAACAAAAGAAAAGCTGCAAAGGCAGAATCCCCTCGGCCTCGCGACCGCAGTATTGAAGGCCGAGGCCGAAGGCCGTAAAAGACACGGCTTAAAAAAGCTGTGGTTGAATCACCACGTGGCCTCAGGGCCCTACGCTCCATTTAATGAAGTAATGCCTCAGACTTCGCAACAAACCCACTAGTCACAAGAAGCATTTAATGCACAAGGGAAGTGACTGAAGTCAGGATTTGGTGATAGAAATCAGGGTGGTTAGGCACAGACATTCTCACAAGTAATCTTGTTAGCCTCGAATGTCCCTCCAGGACTCCTATAAATACTAAGCTCAGGACTGCATTCAAAGGGTTCAAACACCAAACCAAAAGCCTCCCACAGAGCAAATTATATTTTCCTGTACTTCACTTTCAATACCTTTATTTGTTTTCTTAGGAATAATGGTAGATTGTAAGGAAAATTCATTCATCAATATATCATACGACCCTTGATTTTCAAGGCGTCGGAGCATTATCTCTGTTATCACCTCACTCACCCCATATATCATACGACTGTCGCTCTCTGAGCAACGCGCCGGAGCACCGCCTAAAACTCGCCACCAACACCACCACTAAACTGCCTTGTAGCTCAGGCTGTGAACCTGACGGCCGAGATTCGTTCCCCACTCTCTCTCGGCCACGATCGTTTGATTAGGAGTCGAACGCAAAACAGGCACAACATTTAAACCATCTTCTACCCGAACCTCATCATCATCTTGACCCACGGTAGACCGTGCTGGCACGCCCGCGCACAACTGCACCGCTTCCAAAAGAAGGAAGTCATGTGTTGACGCACATCCCCTCGGCTCGGAGCACCAGGCCGTGAGATTCGCGACAGACAAACAAGTTTGAGGAAGATGGAATGTGGAATTCAGCTCAATATGACAGAAGTTTCATAATCGAGTGGAATATTGATGGTCTGACAGAATACCAGATCATTAATACAATGAAACATATGATGATGTATGCTACAGCCTCTAAGATAAAAGGAAATGGAGATAGGAGATGGCTGAAGCCATTATTGTCGGCTTTGTCGGTTAGTTGAAAGGATGGTGGGATTTCTACTTGAGCGACTCAGCTAGGACCCAGATCTTAAACACTCAAGTGGCCATTGGCCAGCAGAATGTACAGGATCCAGCGACTAGAGTCATTAAAAGTGAAAATGTTTACCAAGAAGATGCGATAAATTCACTAATTTACACCATCACTCTACATTTTGTAAGAACTACAGAATTTCAGCATGATAGGTCTAGAGAACTCCTAATGAATCTTAAATGTCCGACCTTGTCCCATTTTAGATGGCATAAGGATATATTCTACTCTAAGGTGTTTATAAGACAAGACTGTAATGCTGATTTTTGGAAAGAGAAATTTATTTCTGGATTACCAATTCTATTCACTGTAAAGGTTAGGAATAGAATTAAAGATAAAAATGGTGGTGTCATTCCTTATGGGTCATACACCTATGGGGAATTATCCTCTGAGATCTGTGCAGAAGGATTAGCTCTTTGTACAGACATGAAATTAAAGAAACAGCTTGATAAGCAGAAAACTCTTGGAAGAAAAGAATTAGGAGACTTTTGTGAACAATTTGGTTTTGAGCCAGTGAAATCTTATTCACATAAACCACATAAAAAGGGAAAGAAATTTGGGGGGCATAGGACTAAGAAATATGAAAAGTACGAGTCTAAGTCTGAGCCTAAGAAACAGTATAGAACCTTTAAGAAAAAGAAATACGCAGGAGAAACTAGTAAGAAGGCTAGTAAAGGAAAGAAAGGTGCGGTCCCAACATGCTACAAGTGTGGAAAAGCCGGACACTATAAATCCGAATGTAACTTAAGCATTAGAGAAGAACTTAAGCAGCAACTTTGCCAAATAATGGTTAATTCCTCTGATTTTGAGCAAGATAGTGATAACGAACTAGCTCAGCTAGAAAATGAAGAATTATTTGAATCTGATACTGAAACTAGTTCAGATAGTGAAAATGAGTGCACTTGTCAATACAATGATCTTAAAATATGTGTTTTAACCAAAGAAGAGAAAGTCTGGTAATAGACTTAATTGACAAAATAGAGGATCCAGATAAAAAGAAAGAAGCGCTAGAAAGTTACATCTCATTAGCTAGAGCAAGACCAAGTAACCCGCAGCCAGCTGTAACTAATGTAAGACAACCAGTTGAAAACTATAGCTTTAAAACTACAGTAAACAGGATGAATGACAAAATTCACCAGAAAGAACCTACTCTCAATGATCTTCAATGCGAAGTTCATGATGTGAAAGAAGAAATTAGAGAGTTAAAAAATAGGGTTCGAATTCTAGAACTTTATCGCCCTTTTTCGGAAAAAGATACAGAAGAAAAATCAGAGCAATTAGAATTTGAAAATCTAATGGAAGAATTTCAAGAAAAAAATAAAACATGTGAGAAAAGAATCCCTACAAGAAGAGCAAGTTAATACCATGAAATTCATTAATAGCATAGATAGAGTGATAGCTCAGAAATGGTATGCGATGATAATTGTTGTGATTGATAGAACCTATACATTTACAGTTGAAGGGCTAATAGATACAGGAGCCGATCTTAACTGTATAAACGAGGGAGTGGTACCTACTAGGTATTTTAAGAAAACTACCCAGGTTTTACATACAGCCATTAATAGCCAAAAAATGGGAATTCAATTTAAATTGTCTAACGCTGCTGTGCTAAATCAAGGTATTTATTTTGAAACTCCTTTTGTTCTGGTGAAAGGTTTAAACCAATCTCTTATATTAGGAACACCATTCATTAATATGCTTTATCCTTTTTCTGTTTCGGAAGAAGAAATTGGAACTGAGGTAGATGGTCAACCTATAATCTTTAGGTTTTCTCAACCACCAAAGCATAAGTATATTAATGACATTCAAGAAAAAATAAAAAGGAAAGAAAACTATTTGTACCATTTGAAAGAAGAAATGCAGCATAAGAGAATAGAAGAGCAGCTGCAAAATAGCAAGATAAAAGAAAAAATTGATGAAATCCAAAAGATGTTCGAAAGTCAAGTTTGTGTTGAAATACCCAATGCTTTCTGGTATAGAAAAAGGCACATAATTGAATTACCCTATGAGCCTGATTTTGATGAAAAGAAAATCTCAACCAAAGCCAGGCCAATTCAAATGAATACTGGGCGGATGGAAATTTGTAAATCTGAAATACAAGATTTATTAAATAAGAAGTTAATCAGGAAAATCTCATCTCCTTGGAGTTGATCCGCTTTTTATGTCAAAAATGCAGCTGAATTAGAAAAAGGAGTACCAAGATTGGTGATAAATTACAAACCTCTAAATAAAGCCTTGAAATGGGTTAGATATCCGATACCTAATAAGAAGGATCTTTTGGATAGACTAAATAAGGCAGTCATCTTTTCAAAATTCGACATGAAATCAGGATATTGGCAAATCCAGATCGCCGAAAAGGACAGGTACAAAATAGCTTTTAATGTCCCCTTTGGACATTATGAATGGAACGTTCTACCTTTTGGATTGAAAAATCCTCCTTCTGAATTTTAAAATATTATGAATGATATATTTAATCCTTACACTGCTTTCACTATTGTTTATATTGATGACGTTTTAGTCTATTCTAATTCTTTGGAACAACACTTTAAACATCTGAATATTTTCTTGAAAGTTGTGAAACATGTAGGATTAGTTGTATCGGCAAAGAAAATGAAACTATTTTCTTCAAAGGTCCGCTTTTTGGGACATAATATTAATAAGGGACTAATAGTTCCGATTGATCGAGCAATATCCTTTGCTAATAAGTTCCCTGATGAAATTAGGGACAAGCAACAGTTACAAAGGTTCTTTCGAAGTCTCAATTACATAAAAGATTTTTGTAAAGATTTAGCTCATGACTCAAAATTATTATATCAAAGGTTGAAAAAGAACCCAGTTCCTTGGTCTGATGAACACACTAAAGCTATTAGGAGATTGAAAGTAAAAGTCAAAGAACTTCCTTGTTTGGCTTTAGCCAACCCAGAAGCCTTTAAAATCGTAGAAACCGATGCTTCAGAAGTAGGATATAGGGGAATCTTAAAACAGAAAGTTGATAACTCGGAACACTTGGTTAGGTTCACCTCTGGAGTCTGGAAACCAACTCAAAAGAATTATTCTACTGTTAAGAAAGAAATGCTAGCTATCGTCCATGCTGTCTCTAAATTTGAAAGTGATCTTTTGAATAAGAAATTTTTTATAAGAGTGGATTGCAAGGATGCCAAAGACATTTTGTTTAAGGATGTTAAAAATCCAGCATCCAAACAAATTTTTGCAAGATGGCAGGGAATTCTTTATGCTTTCGATTTTGATATTGAATTTATAAAAGGTGAAACTAACGCACTCCCGGACTTTTTAACTCGAGAATTTTTGCAGGGTAAGAACTAGAAGTTCAAGCCAGATGACTCCAAGTAAGAGCTCCTCCGCTCTTATCAAGTCATCCCCTAATGATCCAAAGCCTCTGATGACTTCTTCTCCATAGAATAAGGGTAAGGAGAAGTAGATCGCTAAAAATCCTTTTCATGAATATATGAATATGTCGGTTGCAATCATTGAAATGAATGATTTAGATAAACACCCAAATTTTCTGGCTGAAAAATATTTAAGGGATAATCTTCCTCCCTTGAATAAGCCTCGAATTTTCTATGAAACCCTTCTACTTGAAACTAAGTCTGTTAACATCGTTCATCATCATAGGGGTGAAACTGCTAACACCATAGCATTTTCCAAAATTCAAATTTTAAATGTTATTTCTTTGGAAGAATGGGGCCCTAGCCCTGAAAGGGCTAAAAGATTTATCCATCCTGAAATTAGGCCATATTCTTATAATTTCTGGGATTATAAAAAGGCATGGGAGTATGTGTTATGTTTTCAAAATCAAAATTATTCCCATACTTGGTTTATCCAGTTTAAGCTTAGAGCTCTAAAAGAACTCCCTAATTGGTTCAAGAGCTTTTTTCTTATTTGGGGTCCTACTTTGGAATACCTTCCTCCTGAAATTAAGGAATCTTTTCAAATGAAATTTTGTAAATGGAATAAAAACCATCCTGATCAAAGGACCTTATTCATGTTGTTCATGATAATTTATGAACTACCATGGATATTAAAATGGGAGTATGTCATTTCGGAGGATGTTAATGAAGAATGGACTTATATTCCCAATCTAGTCTGAAGTATCTTAATCAAATGGTAGGATAAATTCACTAGGGATCACCTGGCCCCCACCAAGATCATCCCAGCTCTTAAACCATCTCCCGATTCTGCTGTAGCTCAGCCTTTGGTCATTTCTTCTAACTTAAGCGTTTCCCAAAGGTTACAACTATTGATAGACCAGCCAGGATCATCATCCTCTAAAGAAGACCTGAAAAAGAAAGTCCTCGAGATTCTTGATCTGGACGACGAATCTATGGCATCAGCATCTGCCACCCAGCCTGAAGATGAGGTGGACCCTTTTGCTAATGAAGACATGCTAGACAATTTCCATCTAGAGCTTTATGGTGGGCCTCAGTAATATTCTATCTAATAAAAACAACTTGTAAATTTGTAATTTTATGCTTTCCTGTAGTTTTGCTTTTCTCTTTATCCAGTTAAAGCAAGATTCTCCTGCTTTAACTCAGATTTCACTTTTGTAAAAGTGTGCTTTTTTCTCTTTGGCTGTTTGCGGGAAAGTTCAGCAAGAATCCTCAAAGTGAAGATGCCGCTCTACTGTAGGCTGCTTTGTGACTTCTTGTCTTTATTTGACACGACAACAGCCCGAGGCTTTAAAAGGAGGACCTCTCCTCAGTTGGGATCACCGAAAAATCATCGCCTCTAGAAATAAACTACGTACTTTTGAGTGTTTGAGTGCTTGAGTGTTAGAGTGTTTTTATTCCAAGTGCTGCTTCTGCGAAGCTTCTGTTAAGCACTACTGCCCTTCTGCCTTTATGTAAGTTTGCTAAATATTAATGTTATCGTTTATATCGTTTTTAGTTTCGTTATATTCTTATCCTTGGTTTTGGCTTTACATGTTTGAATTTCTGATAATTATTTTGTTTATTCTCTACGTCTCTACACTACCTTCCGCGCATAAATTAAAGCAAAAAATTGATTAAAATTTTTGCTCTTAAGAGGCTGGGCCCTAAACCCTATATATATATACAGAGAGCTTCCATTGAGAGACACCCCTTGTAGGCCCCATTATGGATTGTATTTCACTAATCCAAACGTCTATTTTGTAGATACTCATTCAAAGATCATCTCTACAAAAAAATCACTTGAATCCGATATCATTCTACCACTCAATTGAGTTGTTGAAATTTTAGTACTTTATTGAAGAACCGTGTTCGTTGATTTTGTAAGATACAATTGGATGTCGAAACGGTTTCTGATTTGTCTAATTTTTTGTAAGGATGATCTATTAATGAAGACCTAAAAAATAGATTGTTTGGATTATTGGGAAAAAAATTGTAGGGTACCCTAAAGGGCATCCCTCAAATAATTTTTATTTGCAAGATCCCTCAATAGAAGGGGACTGTATATATTAGGGTTCAGGATTTCTTCAATAGAAGGGGACTGTATATTTTTATTTGCAAAACGAAGATTTTATATGAGCATTATTTTTGACTTGATGCATTGCCCATGGATTTCTTCTAGCAACCAAATATCCATCTGATTATATCGTATCATTTTTTATGAGACTATGATGCCGGCATTAGACCAGAAAAGGTCACCATTAGACCAGAAAAGGCTACCATTTCAACTCCTGTGCCATCATTTCCCCGCAAAGCCCACGAAATTGCCAAAAAGTAGAAAGCTAGCAAACAATAATAAAGTGGCTCCCACACACTTAACTAAACAATAATTTGGGCTAATATTCAACAATAATTACCTTTTATTTATTTATTTATAAAGAATCTTCAACAGGCCATTGTCCCCTACTTTCAATTCAGAGCATGCAATTGGCCTTCGCATCGATGATCAATTGGAAGAAAGTCATTGCCAATATGCAAATGCAGGTCCACGGATTTGACACATAACTACCGAGCTCCTGTCAAACGCGGCTTTGGTCGTGCAATAGAAATACAGCAGCTGCTTGCCCAAAGCTAGCTATCGGATTCAAAAAGTGTGTCTAAAAATTCTCTCTCCATGGCAAGCACTTGCAGAATATGTGTTCTCGTTCTAGTAGGTGTATTATTGCTTGGTCTTGGTGCCTTGTTTGCCTATCTTTTTTTGGGTGCATTAGACTATACAACTAGTATATTAATTCCGGAGAGCCATCCTAAGTGCATCTCGTCTGCCTGCGGTAAAATCCACAACATAACCAGCCCTTTTCGACTAGCCAACAATCCAAATCAAAGAAACTGCACGAACTGGAATTACTATCTCTTTTGTCGCAACAACCTCACAGTATTGGAAGTAGATTCAGGAAACTACTTTGTGCAGGCAATCAACTACGACAACTTAACAATCCGAGTTGTAGATCCTGGCATTCGCAACAATGATTTCTCCTCCATCCCCCGTTATTCGCTTTCCATTTACAACTTAACTCACAATGATCTTCAATTAGCATCAAGTACAACACCTATAACTTACTTCAAGTGTGCAAAAGCAGTGAACTCATCTGTGATGAGAACGTATAATTATGTCAAGCAAGGGAATATAACGGCATCAGATATGGAGGACGGGTGCAGAATAGAGTGGACGACTTTGATGAGTAAGTCGTTCTTGTACGGAAAGGACAGAAACTTTTCTTATCATGACATACACAGCGCACTGGGGTATGGCTTTGAGCTTCAATTCCGCTTTGGCAGGACCAGCAGCTACAAATTTGGTTTGTGAATTACTTGCTATATTCCAAGTCTACAATTTCTTACTCGAACTTTCTGAATTTCTCCAAATGTCACTTGTTTAAATCTATCATCCATGACATTTTGTTACGCTTTATTTCTCATTTTCAATAATTTGTTTTGTTTAGTTTTACTTGAAATAAGGCGATACAGGGCTGAAAACCAGAAAGACATATGGAGAAAATACGCCAAATATTCTTTGAAAATAAAAATTCTACCAATTTTAAACAGTTTTATTACTTGTATTTTGTCCGGCTACTTTAATTGCTTTCTCTCTTCTTTACCTTCCTCATATGATGTAGTCTGCTAATTAGTCTTAGTCAACCATTAAGCAGGGCAGAGTATATATATTTGTGCTTCGAAATTTCAAACTTATGTCAAGTCTTTGATTTTGGTCACTTTTTCTTGTATCTCTTGCAGATATTTACGATTGGCTGATACTCGGTAAGAGTTTGCATATTCCTTTAGTGCCGAATTGCCTATCAGTTAGGAGAAAAAACAAATGGAAGCAAAGAGGAAGGCTATGACGCACATATATTATATCCAATAAAGCATGTCATTTGTGATTCTTTTTGTGATGTTGCTTTGCAGGAGCATTTTTCCCAATAAGATCTATATTTGGGGTTCCATTTCTGGCTGCTCTTCTAATCTACAAACGGCGAAGAATGCATTTGTCAATGCATAGCAGCATAGAAGATTTCCTGCAAAGTGATAACAATCTCAGTCCAATAAGGTACTCTTACTCAGATATTAAAAAGATGACCATTAGATTCAATGAGAAGTTGGGTGAAGGAGGTTATGGCTCTGTATTTAAAGGAAAGTTACGCAGTGGTCGATTTGTAGCAGTTAAAATGTTGGAGAATCCTAAAGCTAATGGACAAGATTTCATAAGTGAGGTAGCTACTATTGGGAGGATTCACCATTTTAATATGGTTCAACTTGTTGGTTATTGTGTTGAGGGATCAAAGCGTGCCTTAATTTATAACTTCATGCCAAATGGATCTCTTGATAAATACATTTATTGCAAAGAAGGAAGCAACCCCTTAAGTTGCAGGAAAATGTATGAGATTTCTCTTGGAGTGGCTCAAGGGATCGAATATCTACATCGAGGTTGTGACATGCAAATTCTACATTTTGACATCAAGCCTCACAATATTCTTCTGGATGAGAATTTCATCCCAAAGATTTCTGACTTCGGGCTTGCAAAGCTATATCCGGTAGGTAATACCATCGTCTCTTTGACGGCAGCAAGAGGAACAATGGGATACATGGCTCCTGAGTTGTTTTACAAAAATATTGGAGGTGTCTCATACAAAGCTGATGTCTATAGTTTTGGAATGTTGTTGATGGAAATGGCAAGTAGAAGGAAGAATTTGAACGCATCCATAGAGCATTCAAGCCAAATTTATTTTCCTCGTTGGGTCTCAGACCAATTTTGCATGGGCAAAGAGTTTGAGATGGATGATGCCACAGAAGAGGAAAAGAAAATAATAAAAAAGATGATTATAACTGCTTTGTGGTGTATACAATTGAAGCCAAGTGATCGTCCTTCGATGAACAAAGTTATAGAGATGCTTGAGGGAGAGGTTGAATGCTTGCAGCTCCCTCCCCAGCTTCTTTTATATCCACAACAAGAGATGCCCAGAGACAATCTTCATGCTAATTCGAATCCAATGTGTTCTAACACAGAGCTATCATGTAGTACTCTGTCAGCTAGGTGATGAGTAGGACTCAACTAGAGTTTCAACTTTAATTTCAGTTTTATTATTATTTAAGCTAATAAGGGAAATATATGGGTTTGAGCTAATTTCAGTTTTATTATCATTTTGAACAAATACTTATGTGGTTTTGCTCCTCTGCCACCACAAGCATCTCCCTCGTTGTCATAATCACTACCACCGCCACTGAGTCATATCTCATATATTTATTTATTTTTGGAAAATGCTAAGTAGGCCAGTTTTAGTAAAAATTTACATGTAACGGGTATAATACTATTTTGCTATCCCAAACCAATAACACAATGACATGTGAAAAAGTTATTATACATGCTATTGCATTATTAGTTGGGAATAACAAAAAGTGTTATCCCGTTATATGAGAGTTGTCGCCCACTTCAATTCTCTGAGCATGGAATTGGCCTTTGCACCAGTGATCACATGGAAGAAAGTCATTAACAAAATGATCAGCAAATGCTCGATACCAATAAGTAGTGACAATAAAGCACCACACAAAACGCAAAGGCAGCAATACAAATGCTTGCAGTTGCTTCATCAGAGCGAGTGAATTGCAGGAGTGTCTTAAAATCTCTCGTAATAGCAATTTGCTTGTTTCTCAATTAATCTACGAATCTACTACAGTTATGCACAACAACGGCAATGGAAAGTGCATCTCGTCTTCCTGCGGTGGCATCCACAACTTCACTTCGTTGTCCCATTACAACTTCACTTCGTTTTTCGAATTGTATTCTCCCTCCCCTTTAAGTACTACACCTATAACTTTCTTCAAGTGTGCAAAGGCAGTGAACTCATCATCTATGTATGAGGACACTACTATTATTCCGTGCACTAATTGTATTTGATGATGGTTCTCTGAACCTTCAAGCATGTGCTCTGTAGCGATTCTTTCAAGCCAATAATGACTAAGATATTTTCACAGCAATAAGCATGTGCTCTGTTTTGGCAATGGCAGATTAATCTTTGTCCATCTTTTACCATAAAAGATACAAAATCATTTACAAAGAACTTGGAGGAGGCTATAAAAAAAGGGCGTGTAGAATAGAGGCTTGACATTTTATTGTTTTAAATTCACAGGTTGCTCACTCTAATTTTTTATTGAACTTGGAGTTGGAAAAAAAAAAACATTGATTTGATGTAGTGTCCACTTCCAGAGAACTATGAACATGGAAAAACAGAGAAAAAAGATATTAGCTAGGTTGAACCAGTAAGCCCAGCCCAGTTCGGCTCATTTTTTTCAGGGTTTAGGCTGGTAGCAGGCCACCAAACATTCAAAGCTTTTCCTACATGATTTGAGGCACCGCTTCCCTCTTTGTCACCTGCTTTTTGACAAAGATGGCATGTCCCATCATTTCCCCGCAAAGCCCACGAAATTGCCACAAGGTAGAAGCTAGCAAACAATAATAATGTGGCTCTCACACACTTGACTAAACAATAATTTTGACCAATATTCAACAAAGAATCTTCAGCTTGCCATTGTCCCGCACTTCCAATTCAGAGCATGGAATTGGCCTTCGCGTCAATGATCACTTGGAAGAAATTCATTGGCAATATGCAAAAGCGGGTCCAAGGGATTTGGCATATATCTATCAAGCTCCTGTCAAACGCGGCTTTGACCTCTAAGCCGTCGTGACAATAGAATTGCAGCAGCTGCTTGACCAAAGCTAGCTAGCGGATTGAAGAAGTGTGTCTAAAAATTTCTCTCTCCATGGCAAGCACTTGCAGATTATGCATTCTCGTTATAGCAAGTGTATTACTACTTGGTCTTAGTGCCTTGTTTGTCTATCTTTTTTTTTTTGGTGAATTAGACTATATAACTAGTAGGCGGCCCATGGCATATGCGGGCAATGCGACCGCACATGACCTCCAAATGTTTTTAGAAGCCCAGTATTATATTATATATTTTTTGCTACTTTTCGTTTTAAGCAAATTTTTGTTTCAAAACATTACTTTTTGCTTCTAACTTGCAGATTTTTGTTCCAAGTGTTAAGAAATTAGAAAAAAAAAAAAAAAAACTCCGTGAGTTGTGTGTGCATGCAGTGTGCTCTTCTTGCTATTCCCAAATCACTCTTCTTCATTTGACTCCAAATTTACTTCTTCCCAACTTCTTCTTGACTCTCCGGTCCAAAAAAAAAAAAAATCTCTTCTTTATTCTTTGGCAAGGCAAAAAACGTGCTATGCGTCTCTGCTTCTCCACCACACCTCTCTCTCATATTAGAATCAGTGGCGGAGCCAATCAAGGCCCACAATGGTCACTTGTCCCTTCTCAACATTTTCAAAACTTTATATTTATCTATATTATCCAAGTTGTTTTATAGCTATATTTACGGTTGATCCTTCTCGCAAATGTAAATTATCTACAATAAACATGAATATGATCTATATTTGTTTGCATGTCTTCATATGTCATTATATGTAACACCCCGACTCCAAACTTATCCTCTGTTTTAATTAATTTGAGCGAAATTACGAATTTAACCGTAGGATAGGGGTATTTTAGTCATTTTCTTATTTATAAGGAATTTGGGAATTCCGGCTGTGCCATTGCGTAGAGCGCGGCGAGATGAGTCCGTAGACGCGTAGTGGGCTTGAATCGGAGCTGTAACGAGAGAGATACGATCCAAATATCCTCAGTGGCACAACTGTAAATATTTTGAAAAGGGTTTTTGTTAAAAGTCAGAAATAACCCTCAGCTCTCTCTCTCTCCTCCCGCGCGTTTTTCTGTCTCTCTCTCCTCTGGTTCACAACAGCCACCACAGCCGGCCACTTTTTGGCCGGCCGTTCGCTCATCCGGCCACCAAAGTTGACGGGGCCGGTACCAAAATGATCGGGCCGCCGTCCTCTTCCTACCCCAGCCAGGTCCAGCCGCCAGCCGCCTTGATTTCGCCAGAAAACGAGGAGAAAAGCTCCGGTTTTGACAGAAACTTCGCCGGCATCGTTCTCCGTCGTCCGGCCACCGATTCCAGCAAGTGAAGTATGGTTTCTCACCTATTTTCCGAGCTCTAGCTGCCTGTTAGGTAGGAATTGATCAATTTGTAGCGTAGGCAACTCGATTTACGAATTGGATTTCGGTCGGGTTTCGAGGGGAGATTTCGGCCACTTCCGGTCAGTTTTTGGGGTAGGTCCAAGAACAAAAGTGACTCCAAATCGGGTGTTTTACCTAGGGTAGGAGTCTTGAGCCGAGATGTGGAGATTTTCCATTGCCGGAATTTACTCTACACACCCACGCGCTGCCGGCCCGTGTGGCGGTGCGTGGGCAAAAGTGGTGGAGCTGCAATGCCTTCTGATGAGATCCTCAGGTTGTCACGAGTGCGTAGGAATTCGCGGATCTCGATTCGGACGTCGTTTGAGTCTCAAACGGATATCGCCTATTATGTGTTATCCGGGTTTGATAGGTTCAGACCGTTGGATTGACTCCAAGTTACAGTATGTTAATCTAGACATCCTTAGGATCATGTAGGATTCGACGGATCGTAAAACGGAGTCCCGGATACTCCGGAAATGCCAACCCTAGGGTTTTAGTAACCGTCCAATCGTACGATCGTGAGCGATCCAACCGTCCAATTTGGACCAAACTTACAGGACGTGTATCCTAAACCTTGTGGAACTCATAGAAATTGTTGGATCGGAATTTGGAGGTCGTGGGCCCCGCGGGCCCATTTGACCAAAGTTGGGTAGTTTGACCCTAGGTTGACCGTGAGGCTTCCTAGGTAGTGTTACCTTCCTAGGAAGATTAAAATGACCGTAGGGATGGGTCTTGATAGTATGTGGTTATGTGGATATATATATATGTATAAAAAGAGTTTAGAATGTCAGTTTGAAGTGCTATACGCACTACCCTATGTACCTCCCTGAATAGTGATGGTACTGTGTAAATACCACCTTGTGATTGTGTTGAGGTCACACATGTCGTAGGAGTAGCCGGCGTGTTGACAGACCCCATACGTGGCCGGCTGCGTCCCGACGTATGAGGGGAGATGTGATATTGTGATAAGGTCGCACGTATCGTAAGAGTAGCCGGCATGTTGACAGACCTCATACGTGGCCGGGTGCGTCTCGACGTATAAAGGGAGATATGTGATTGCGTTGAGGTCCCACGTATCGTAGGTTTATCCGGCGTGCGGACAGGCCCCATACGTGACTTTGGATGTTCCGGCGTATGGGGAGATTTGGTGAGTATTGTTGAATTGTGATTTAGAGAAAAAGTGTTTTAGAGAAAGAACTACGTGTGGCTTGATCCCTCAGAAATGGTACGTAGGCAGCCTGAAGTTACTAGGTGCAGCCGCGGGTTAAACTTTACCTTTGTATGTTATGAGTGTGGTGCGGACCTTGTCATTGCTCCTAAGATTCAGGTAAGAACGAGAGGTGTGCATATTACGAGGTTAAATCCTCGTATGTTGATTAGGGTGAGCGTTATAAATAAGTTTGAGATGGTTATGTGCATTGTTTAATGCATTAATTGGATTTAAGAGCATTGCTGGCGAAATATTAGAAGGCCGAAGGCCATTTATGTGAATTGCTTGAAAATATATTGTGCGTGCTGCCTGTTGGTATATTAAATGTGTTTTATGCAGGTGGAAATTTTGGGGAATGTTCAATTTACAGGGGAGACTCTGCCGAAATTTTGGCAGAAAGTCTCGTGCCCGTACTCTTTCAAGAGAAAGAGGTTATGGTTTTCAGAAGTGGGCCCGACATCGGGGTGATGTCAGGAATTCCACAGGGTTCGTCTCGAGTTCCAGGAAATTCGGGGCGGGTCCTGTCATTATATGCATGTGCCATGAATTTTATTTGATTTTCTCATTTTATCTAAAATCAATTTTTGATATTCTCTCATTATTTTTAGATTGCTAGAATTTGGGTTATACTTACTAAGATATTAAATTTGTGATATTGAAATTTAATCATTATAATGAATTCTTAAATATATTTTATTATAAAAACTAAATTTAATGTAATTATAAAGCTATTTAAAGTTGACTCTCATTAATAGAATTTCTGACTCCGCCATTGATTATAATTTAGAAATTATGTGTTGCATTTGGAATTAGCCATCATATGATTGCAAGAACAAACCTAAAAAATCAGGTGAATAAGGAGATTGAGGGATAGATTGAATGCCTACAACCCCCTCCCAAGCTTTTTTTATGTCCACAAGAAATGCCCAGAGACAATCTTCATGCTAATTCAAATCCAACGTGTTCGAGCACAGAACTAACATGTACTCTGTCAGCTAGGTGATGATGAACTTTAATGCAGTTTTATTATGATTTAAACATTTATCTTATGTTTCAAATGCCAAGATTTTTATGTCTCACATCAATAACATAAATCATTAAGCTCACAAATATAATCCTTCTCTAAATTTTTATGAGTACCTTTATAAACTTTAAATTCTATGTGTCTTTGTGTCGCATTTGATAATTCTTTTTCTTTATTTTCCCAAAAAATATCAGAATATTATTATCATAAATATCAAATTTAAAAACTCAGATACCAAAACCAAATAAATTTGTTAAATCATTCTTTGTACAACTATGAGTATCTACGTATTTTACAGATTTACAATAATTTGCAACAAATTCCCTTCTGACAATGGCATCTTCAAATCTCCAGATATGCTTTCTTCTTCCAATTCCCCACATCTTCTTTATCTTCCCATTTCAAAATTGCGTACAATCAGATTCAGATTCAGTGAAGAAATCAAATAAAAGCAAATTTAATTGATATCGAAATATCAAATTCTCCGAGAAATAGCAATTGTAGTGGAAATACCAGTAACAGAAGCAGAAACAAGGGAAGTATAATATTAAACATGGGAAATAGCAGTAGCAGATGCAGCATACTCACCAAGAATTGAGGCACTCCATATCTGGATAAATGCTGCAAAGAGTGAGAGGAAATCAACGTCAACCAACATTAAAGCCTCAAAGCAAACAAGGGTCCTACAGTTGGTTTTTTTTTTTTTTTTTTTTCAAATAAAAAGAAGAAGAATACGAAGGTAACAATAATTTTCCTACGGATTCTAAACAAAAATTCAAAACCGCAATAGCACAACTTCAGGAAATCCCAATCGAACTCAAAACCAATTCATAAAATCATCAATTGATATCAAAATGCATTCTTAAAACTCACCTATAAACAACAAATTTCATCCCCTAATAAAGAAATTAATTAACGTAAATCCAGATTCTCATCTCAGAGCCAAGAAGAAGATAAACAAAAGCTAGAAAGAAAAAAAGAGAGAGATGGAGACGTGTAGAAAGAGGAAGAAGAAGGAAAAATAAAAGGGAAATGACCTCCACTACCACCCATTTGCTAATATTAACTAAAAATACCACCCCTTCTCAATTTTTGTAAAACTATAACCTATAAATATAAAATTGTTGTCCACTTATTGCTGATTTATCACAAGTTCATAAATTTTGGTCTCTCTTAGCTCACTCAGCTCTCTCTCTCTCTCTCTGGCACAGCTCTCTTTCTCTTTGGTATATGTCTATCGCAGCTCTCTGTCTCTCTTGGCTCTCTCTCTCTGTAGCACAACTCTTTGTCTCTGTCTTTGCTCTCTTTCTCATACCACAGCTCTTTCTCTCTCTAGCTTCGTTATGTCTCTTTCTCCCCATATTCGGTCTTGCTCTCTGTTTGGAATCGCGAACCCCTCCCTTTAGGTATGTCTTCTAAATAGCTGCTTGCAACCGTGAAGCTGTAGTGGATTGCCGACCTCGAAAAGGTAGTGTTGATGGTTATTTTCTTTTAATATCAGTAAGATTATGTGAAATGGGTTACATTTTGATTGTTTGGGTTTGTGTTAAATTTGTTTTGGCTTTAATTGCTTTGGGTTAGGTTTTGTTGAATATCCATGCTCATTCATCTGAGTTTGTACCAATTGCACTTAGATTGGTCTGGATATGTGAATCTTGAAACTTGGGATTTTCCATTTGATGTAGTAGATCTGTATAGTGTGATTCTGATGTGTTACACCAGTGTTCCTCTTATTTTACTGTCGTATTGTTGTTATGTTGCTGTTATATTGCTGTTATATTGCTAATGTATTGTATGGTCATTGTGGTTATATTGTGTTAATGAACTGTTGTTTTGTCATGGTCAGAAATGGAGACAATTGTTATTCTCGTGTGTTACAATGGAAAATGGGTCACCTCGAAGAAGATGTGCAAATACGAAGGGGGGTGACTCAAAAGGCTTAATAGTTCCACAGACCATCAAATTTGCTGAACTGTTGGACCGTGTGCATCAGATTGGTAATACAAACAGCAGGGAAGACAAGGTTTGCTTAAAATTCTCAGTTTTGGTGGCCTCGAATGAGTGGAAGCACATAAAGATTGGGGATGATGATGATGTCAATTTTTTTATGAAGTACAATTCTGAGGTAACACCTTCAAACTAGCTCCCTTACTCGTGAGTATAAAAGATAAAGGACTCATAAATGATGTAGTTGATAGTATGCATATCACGACAAATAGTAGTTGGATGGGTCGTTCTTCAGTTGCCATTGTTGAAAGCAATGAAGTAAGTTGGAATAATACAAATGGCA
>NW_007362547.1:2823-24943 GCF_000346735.1 Prunus mume
CCAAGCGTGTGAGGATTTGAGCAAGCGATAAACATACAAAAGACAAGATATACGTGGTTCACCCTTAATGAATGGGCTACGTCCACGGAGAAGTATCTTCTCATTATTATAATATTGTATATTTACATTTGTACATGGGGTTGGGCCCAAACTTAAATGTAAGAAAGGGGAAGGTCATGACTAAAGGTCAAGCCCAGCCCAAGGGATCCTTTTCTAAGGGGAGAGTGGTCTCCTTTTATAGGTGAGATTAGTGGTCGGGTTGCCTGAAAAACACAGATTATAGAAACGGCTTGAAATTAACCCGATCATGTTTTCTCTTATAGACTTCAACTTGTACTCATAATAAAGCATGCTGTTGTGGTTCTACTTAATTTCGTTCTCCCCAATGTTTGAGTGTTGAATTGTTACGTTGGAAAACAACATATTTAGAGAAGCCTTCATTTATATCATAGTCCTCAAACTATCAAGAATTAATGTATCCAGAAACATACCAAGACGCAAAACAACATATTTTCCATGCTCTGTCTGTAACACCAAAGCAAACTTCCTTTATCACATCATTTAAAGGATCAAATTCCAGTACTAATCTAATCCATCATGTAAAGCATACAATCTACAAGTGCCTCCCTAAATTTGACCATTGGATATATATGTCACTTTTTATTTTTTGATAGCGATATAAAGTCCCCCTAACTTGATCCAATTTTGTGGTGGAGGGAGCACCACGTAATGGGCATGGCATTTTAAGTCTAAATTATATGTTACATAAATTTGAGAGAACCATAAATATATAACCTAAAGTAGCACCACGTAGCACCACGTAGTACCACTTGGTACTACGGACTAATGATAAATTCTATGTTACATAAATTTGAATTAATGAGTTTCCCTTTGTTTTGTTTTTGGTCCAAAATACTATACTATTTAAGTTTGCAGACTCATACAGCATATGCAAACACAATTAGAAATTCTACAACAGAAGCAAGATCAATCTCACTATATAGGCCTTCTAAACAAACAACAAATAAAACAAGCATATTAATTGCTTTAATCACTCATTACACTTTGTTTACTACCAGATGATACAGAAAGGAAAAAAAAGGACCAATGGATAGAAAATGGTGAACTAAGGAGAGACTAATACTTCTGGTTCTTAGAAGGCATAACAGAAATAATAGAGCACACTGCTTGAATGCAAGTCAGTATTAGGAGAAAAACAGCTGCAATGACAGAAATAGTTGCCCAAGGCGTATTGAAATAATTTTGCCTCAAATTTGCCTTCCGTTTGTGCCAAGGCTTTCTGCAGTAGCAGCCATTGAGGCGCTCAAAAAGAGTAGCAAACTGGTAGCGTTTAGGATGCAAAGCAACTCCTCTTCCGAGGTTGTTAATCAGAGTGCACACTGTTTGTACAAATTTCCTCACGAGAATATTCGGTTGCAAAGATTCCTCTTCTTTCCTCGCCTTCTCTTTCTCCCTGCAAAATAGAAGAAATAAGAGGGCCACACCCGCGGGGTGTTGGCCAAAGGCCTTCCGATGCCTAAATTAGTTCAAGAGTTTATAAAAAAAATACTAGCTAATTAGGGTACGAAGATGTGTTTAAGGAGTGTAAAACGGGCGGCCGGAGCCTTATGTAAAAGAGAGAGAAAGAGAGAGGAGGTGGCTAGGGTTTGAGAGGAATTTTCTGCAGAGTTTCAGTAGAGGTTTTAGACATACCTCAACCCTTGTGTGTGGCTATCCTTTTATAGTGGTCTTGGAGACTAGGGTTGCAGATGAATAATTCCGTAGATGGAAGGGAATTATTCCTCCCCTATTTGGAATTGATTTGATTAATTAAATATTTGATTTATTAGGGTAAATCAAATCCCCAATTGTGGTAGGAATCAAATCAATTCTCAACCTAATTAGGTAACGTTCCATTTAATTGGGTAATCCCCAATTAAATTGAGTAACTCCCAATTAGGTTGAATAATTCCCAATTAGGTCAAATAATCCACAAATGGAAGGAATCATTTGACCTAAGGTCTGATTTAATTCGATTCCCACAAATGCCCCCCAGCTTCTACATGGTGTGTGGTGGCATGTAGGAGATGTAGATTATCCAATGGGTTGTCCAGTTGTAACTGGGCTTCCTTCGTGGACCTGGACTCCCGAGTGAAGGAGGTGGTGGTCTGCCCCCTGCTCAAGATGTTGAGAGATGTGAGCAGAATGGTCCAGATTCTGAAGATCTGCCAGTTGGGCAGGAGGAGTGTTCTACTGAATCTCCCCAAAAGGGAAAGGCTGCTGCCAAGTCTTCAAGAGATGAAGCTACTCATTCGCAGGTAGAGAATGTGTCTCTATTGAGGAAGAAGCCAAGGTTCCCTTCTGCTGAGAAGACTCAAGTGGGGTCTGCTCCATGATCATCTACCAGGGCCAAACATCTCATGGGCGCAGATAGCACGCAGGTTGGTGGTATGAACGATGTTTCGGGTATTCTGCCCGAGCCTCCTACTAACAAGCTTGAAAACCATGATCTGCATCGTGAGGCAACTTGTGCCCGATCTAGTTCTGCCGAGCGTCAAAGAGATGCAGACATTCCTCCTCGAAGTTCGAGTCGTCTGCACGGTCAAAAGATGGAGATCGAAGCGGGAGGTTTGCTCATGATCCAGCTGTTGAGTCACAGCCAGTCAAGCGTGAAGTTGATTCAGTATCATTGACTTCTTTGGAAGTGAGGTTGGCGGAGGCTAAGAAGATGAGAGAGTCATCTGCCTAGGCGAATAGTTCTTCTTCAACGTCAGCGGTTGATCTGAAGGCGAACAAGTCTAGCCCTGTAGGGGATGCATGTGTGTCTGATCTGCTCAAGACGAACTTCGTATAACACCCGTCCTTCTTTGCTAAGTTGGTCGATCACATCTGTCAGGCCGGCGATCTTAGCACATTCTCGAGCCTTTTCTTGGAAAAACAAAGGGAAGCCACATTTCATCTGCTTCAAAAAGGAGTGGTTCTTATTACTGAAACTATTTGAAACTCGTCTGCTGTTGCCCCCTCTTCTACCACTGGCTTGGTTAGTCAAAAAGATGTCTACTTCCGTTTTGAGCACAAGATTGGATGCAGTAAATGAGATGATGGCAAATGCTATGGAGCAGGCAGATCAGGATGCTGAAGGCATAACTGATCAGGCGAATGTCGAAGAGGCTGTAACTTAGAGGTCTCCTGTTGGCGCCTCGGAGTATATGAAGTTTTCTTTATTTCTTTTCACCTTTTGTAGTCTGCTTTCTTTTTTAGAATAATTGGTCTTTTTTTACCATCTTCCTTTTGTTGAACTTGGCCGGTTGGTCAGCTTGCTATGAAAATGTAATTATTTTTTCAACTTCAATTTGCATATCGACTTGTGAACTGCTTGAGTAACCAGCCAATTGTGTGTTTCCCTTAGAAAATTTATGAGTGTCAGGGTCCCCCTTGAGGGACTCTGAGCATGTTCTACATATCCAGTAGGATGTCTTTCCTCAAGTTGCGGCATGTTTGGTCAATGTCCGGAGATGTGTCGATGGAAGTGGCCCATTTGACCTATACTAGGAGACGTGTCGATGAGGGTGGCCCGTTTGGCCTACGTTCAAAGATGTGTCGATGATGGTGGCTCATTTGACCTACGTCTGGAAACGTGTCGATGAGTGTGGCCCGTTTGGCCTACGCCCAGAGACGTGTCAATGAGGGTCGCTCGTTTGGCCTACGTCCGGAGACGTGTCGATGAAGGTGGCCTGTTTGGCCTACGTCCAGAGATGTGTCGATGAGTGTGGCCCGTTTGGCTTACGTCTAGGGACGTGTCGATGAGTGTGGCCCGTTTGGCCTACATACGGAGACGTGTCGATGAGTGTGGCCCGTTTGGCCTACATCTAGAGACGTGTCGATGGTGTGTGACCTGTTTGGCCTACGTCCAGAGACGTGTCGATTGGTGTGTGGCCCGTTTGGCTTACGTCTGGAGACGTACGTGTCGATGAGAATGGCCCGTTTGGCCTACGTCCGGAGACGTGTCGATGAGAGTGGCCCGTTTGGCCTACGTCTAGAGACGTGCCGATTGCATTTGTGAACACTTCATTGGAAAGAAAAGCTTAAACTTGTATTGATGTATGTGTGACTACATTGCTTTATTGAACAAAAGAGATGAGTTGCAAGGGTAACATCAAAAGTAACTTGTCTTCAATGGAGGTGAGGGAGGCCTGGCCACCTGCTTAGAGCCGAGCTGATAGGCGATGAGCTTCATGGATAGTACCTTCGGAGGTGATGGGCATTTCGTTGTCTTGGAACTTCCTTCCTTTAAAAGATGATGTCGATATCGTCTTCCATGACCGGGTAGCTGGTGACAACTTGGGAGACTTGCGCTTGTCGCTTGCATGATCTTTCTCTCCTGCTCCTCGATGGTCAGCTCTAACTCTTAAAGTCGACTAGGATCGTGCTGATCCGTATGACTTTTTTCGTGGAGGTTCATTGGCAGCTGCCTCACGATCTTTGATTTTCTGGAAGCCCCACTTGCGACGAATTCTGTGCAATGGCCATCTTCGACCAGTTCTTCGAGGTGCTTTTTCCCAGCGAAGCAATCATTTGTGTAATGACCGTGCCCTTCATGGAATTCGCAGTATCTACTGGTATCCTTCTTGGCTGGGTTTCCCTTCAAAGGCGATGGTTTCTTCAACCAAGGCATGTTCTTTACTTGGGCTAGGATCTGCCGTATCGGAATAGTGAACTTGGTGCAGCTCTCAGCTATTGGAGCACCTCCCTGAGGCTGTAATCCGCGCTTGCCCCCATCCTTATCTTTTATCATGTCGTTTCTTCGGGCTTGCCGGCTCAACCGGTTGATCGGCAGCTTTCTTTGCGGAGGTCCGGTCCTCGTCCCAAAGTGCATAGCGCTCTACTGTCGCGAAGACTTCTACTAGTGTTTGGCAAGGAGAGATGGTCAGCTCGTGATACAGCTCACACTCAATTGGCAAGCCCCTCTTGAAGGCCGATGATGCAATTCGATCGTCACATCCAATGATGTTTGCCCTTTCTGCTTTGAACCTCTTGATGTAATCTCGGAGGGATTCATCATCCTTCTTTTGCTGGTTGAACAGGTGGTTAGGGTTCTTCTTGATCGTCCGGTAAGAAGTGTATTCTTTGGTGAAGACGTGAGCTAGCTCCTTGAAGTTGCTGATCGACCTAGGTGGCAAGCTGTGGAACCAGTCTTGGGCTGCTCCTTGCAAGGTCATTGTAAACACCTTGCACATCAGCGCGTCGTTAGCCTTGTATAATGTCATGATACTTTTGAAGTGCTTTAGATGGCTCTCGGGATCGGAATCCCCTTTGAAATGCGTGAATGAAAGCGTTGAGAATCTCTTAGCAGAAGCTGCTTGCTCGAGTTCGATAGTGAAGGGCGTAGAGTTTGCTTGGTCCACCTCCCTGCGTAGAGCATCTTCGAAATTTCCACCAATATTTAAGTTACGAATTCGGTCGTTTACGAGCTTCTCGACTTCCTCCGCTCGCATGCCTTGCCGATCACATTGGCGACCCTCGTGATTCAGGCAGGGATGGTTGACTTCCTCGTCGACTTGAAGAGGTTGACCTCCTTTGTTGCCCTGCCCATGAGGCAGATTGGTGGATTAAGCTTGCGAAGATTCCTCCATGAGTTGTCGCCGCGAGTTGGTTCTCAAATAGGTTAGTGAACATCAGTCGTTGCGTTCGTTACGCAATAGTTCACGGGCTCGTGCCTCCTGTGAGCGTAGTCTTGAATGGATCGTCGATCAGCTCAAAGTACAGCTTGCGGATGTCTGCATCTCATCAGCACAATCTCGTTCTCTCCCCTGCCAGTTTGTCTCTAACTGACTAGTCTGAGATCCCTCAAAATGCTCGTCGGTATGCTCACGGATCCTTCTCTCCTCGTCAATAGCTAAAAGCGATTTTTTAACAACCAAAAGTGCTTATTGTAGCTTTTGACTTAAAAGTTTAGAAACGCTTTCTAAATAAGCTAGCACTCCCAATTGCTTTACCAGGAGGCACTTGGATTTCTTATGAAGATTTCAACATTTTTATAATAGAAGCGCTTATGAGCAGCCCTGGTTTAATTGGTTCGAATAATAATACAAGCAGAAAAGCAATGTTTTCTTTTTCCTCTTTACTTTTTCTTTCAGAACCTGCAAAAGAAATATTAGTTGATCAGTTCTTCACCATCAAGCTTGGCTTAGTGAAATAAAGCACTTCATTGATTTCTACTTAAATTAACTGGGTTTTTTTTTTTTTTTTTGGGGGCTTGGGGGTGAAAAAATTAGAAGATCCCTTCCCGGCGCATTAATTTTTATAATTTGTGTACATTCATTATCAAACATTTCAAAAATTTTGTGATTTTTTTTTTTGAAACTTTTTTGGGGGTTATGGAGATTCCAAGGGGTGGATATGGATTGTGTGATTTGTGGTGGGGAGACTCTACTAACCCCGAGGGTAGGGGATGTGCTTTGTGCAACTTCACACACCAATGCCAAGGTGAAGATTTGAAGACCACTAATGCCTCACCTGAGAAGGTTTCCATAGCAACCAATCACTTTAATGTCCTACTTAGTTACAAGCCCACGCTACTAGGTTCAGTCAAAACCATAATTTTTGGATATTTATATTATCAGACGTTAAAAATATTGTGAACTTTTTGCAATCTTTTGGTGGCTATGAAGAGATTCAACCGGTGGACTGTGTAAATGTATCGAATCTACATTTATGTATGGGTCTGCAAGAAAAGAATTCTATCCTTTTCTTCGTGCTAATTAATTATACACTCGAAAAGGCTATAGGTCCTCCTGCATATAGTTGGAAAAATAATAAATCAATTATGAATTCTTCTTCTTCTTTTTTTGGTTCGGAATCAACTATCAATTATAGAGCTCAAGAAAGGGAGGAAAATATATGCATGTCTTAGATTAATGACTATAGTATCTACCGACATGAGATTTTCAATGATTTGTTACATTGGAGTACCCAACATAACAGCTCTCGGATTAACAATAAAGTTATAAAATTTCAACAGTTTCATACCGAACAAGCATAGAGAAACAAATAAAACAACCACATTGCTTCCATCACTCTACATGCACGCAGCTCACTTTCACTAACAACAGAGGCTATATTTTCTACATATACACTAACTTTTTGTTTCTCCAGCTCTCTTACACCTCTAGGCTAGTGACAAACCCAGCTCGTGTCATGCGGAGGACCAAAAGGAAATGACAAGGAGAAAACGGCTAAGAAGAGACTTACTCTCTCAACGCTTAGAAGGCAGAGCAGAGATAACAGAGCACACTGTTTGTATAAAAGTGAGTATGAGGAGAAAAATAGCCGCAGCAATTGAAATAGTTGCCCAAGGTGTGTTGCAATAGTTTTGTCTCAAGTTTGCCTGCCATTTGTGCCAAGACGTTCTGCAGTACTTGTTGAGGTCTGCACAAAGAATAGCAAAATAGAAGTCATTAGGGTCCACAATGACCCCATCCGCAAGGTTGTTAATCAGAGTAGTCTGTAGACCCTTCACTACTGTCACCAAGACTATTTTCGATGATTCCATGCTTAACAAGCAACTCCACATCCTTTGCAGTGTTCACAAAGCGATCCATGATGACAACATAATCGTTTATGTAATTCTCCATGCAATGGCATTGTTCAAAGGCAAGGAGGTTTCTGATTGTAAGCTCTGTCTCATCACTTATTGCTAATTTTGGAATTTCTAGAATCCCATTAGCGAATTGTATGTCGAATAAGTTTTTGGGTGATCCCACCTTAAACTTGACTCCTGCTCTGTGTATCTCTGTGATGCTGGGTGTGTTTAGAGTTTCAAGTCGCCCTTTAGCATGTGGTTTCAATGGTAGAGGTAGATACAAATTTCTACAAAGTGTTCTACTTTAGAAGCACATAATTTCTCCAAATTGCCATCTGTTCCCTCTATGTGCATTAGATTTTGAAGAAATTGTGGCAAAGGTTGAGTATCGAAAGCCTTTCAATATTGTTATTGTTAGAAGAGACTTTGATTTTGTCGGGGTCAAAAAGTTCCTCAAGAATGAAGAATGGCAGCTGATTTTCAAGCAACCGCATGTCAGGCCATACGTCCTGCAACATATATGGTTTGTTAAATATGCAGTCATTTTCATCATGCAATTCATCAAAACGATACCTCAACAAGACCTCAATGATGAAGGCGGCATCCACTAGAATGATTCTCACAAATTCATCACTGCTAACCTGAATGGTTTCTGCATAACAACTGCGCAGTTTTGCTTCTTGGTCTTTTACTTTCTGTACATAATCCGCAAGGCTTACCCTGGTCCGACGTATATAATCTTGTAAGTACCTCTTTTTGTGATCTTCCATGGCTTTTAGGCCTTGCTTGCCATGATGAAGTGGGCCTATAGAGACTACCTGAGGTGTGTAGGCCTTTTCACTCACACGCCGCAGTCGTTCAGGAACTCTATAAATGCAACACAAAGAGGAGAGGGGAGACAAGCCATCCAACTCCTCACTCTAAGTTACTAATGGAATGCAAGGGTTTTCAATGTCATGTGGAGCTTGATCGCTTCCTTCCATTTTCCGCGCTGATGTGTTTGTTGTTGTCAATCGTAAAGGATGATAATGAAATGATAGTCACTGACACAACAATAAACAAATTTTTCAAGATGGTTGAGAAAATTAATACAAACATTGCAACTATAAGACCAAACACACAAAGACTTTTGATCCTTGTAACTCTTACATACCACACTAGTGCCTTAAGAATTTGATTTGAATGCACCAAATTCATTCAAAACTCTTCTGGTCAACTCTGTTTCTTGTAATTATTCTTGGAAGATTCTAATTCAGTTTTGATTGAAAAATTCCTACTAATCATGTGAATCAGTACGAAAGTTTAATTTACATTAACATACAAACGCCATTTTTTTTATGTGTTCGAAGGGAAAAGAATTGAAAGTCTTGAATGAATTCTTACATTTATAAATAATAAAAAATCTTTTTCGTGTTCTGCATTATTGGAGATTCTAATAAAACAAATTCTTTGTGTAATGATATCAGATAGTAGATTATGCTTCCAGTCAAAACATTGACAAACCAAAATCCCATTAGAAGAGAAGAAAATTATATACGACATTCACATAACCTTTTGCTCAATTCCAATTTCCAACTAAAATGAAACACAAGACACTTAAAAAGCTTCAAGAAATTGGATGTGCAAGCAAACATAGAAAAATAAAGAAAGACAGAGAAAGGAGTTTGGGCATTGAAAACATACCTGCTATGGATTGAAACCCAAGTTTTTTTTTTTTTGTTTTTTGTTTTTGTTTTTGTTTTTGTTTTTTTTGTTTTTTGTTTTTTTTTTTTGCAGTTGGTAGATGAGTAGCTAGAAAAGGTCAATGCCGATAGGTTGCTCTTCTGCTACATTTCAGTATAAGAACTAGTGAATCTGGTTTGGAAGTCAGGTCAACTCCCCATGTAGCTTCCTTGCCTTTGCTTTGACATGTCTATGCACGTCTTGGGGAAGTTTGAATAATCCATTGCAGGCCCCACGACAACTAAAGAACCAACATTTTGTACAAGGGTTTGTCGACTATAAGTTTTGTATCTGCTTTTCTGTTTCGGTGAAGTTTCTGTGTCCTTTGTGCAGAGTCTGCAATGCTTATTCCATGAAAATGTTCCGGAAAAAATGAGGTTGTTTCTTACTAGATTTAAAATGCTCATAAGAAAAGAAAAAAAAACCAACGGGGTCTAGCGGAGTGAAAAATGGTCTTGATTTGCAGACAAGATGTCTCAGGTTCAAACCTCCATAACATTAGTTGTGTGTGTGTAAGAAACCCCTTCCTATCACTTGTACTAAAAATACATAAAATAATAAATACATAAAATTCTTAACGGATTTGATGATGAAAAATATCAAACTCTCTTTATATGCTTTTTCCTTGGACTTGTGCTGTTTAGTCTTAGACTCTTCCCACATCATGTTGGGCTTGTCTTCTTCTTGAGGATTGCATAGCGGTTTCTAGGCCCAGGAATGCTCTGAGTTAGTTTTTGTGTTTATGGGCCTTGGGATCCAACTTAACCACAAAAAGAATAAAGATTTGATCACCACCATGGAGAAATTAATCATAAAACAAATTAATTTTTACAGAGATTGGTGGATATTGGAAGTTTTTTTTTTCTCTCTTTTTTCATTACTAACAAATTTATAACACAGAAATAAATAATATTTCATCAGAAACAATCTGGATAGGAAGAACCTGCTGGTGAAAATTTGGACAAACAATAGAAATATTACATTCATCATCTGGATTTTAAAGAGCTCTTCTCATGATATACATAGATTAAGGAATTGAGTTCACAGGCTTTCCTCGGATCCCTTTATTTGATGAGGACCCGAAATACTACTAGTTTCCCAAAAGTGAATAAATAAATAATAAAAACAGAGATGAGTCTACATATTATTGTCGGAAGAGAAAGCGGCAAAGCAGGGACTTACCCTTTAATGGTTAAGTAGCAGAGATAACAGAGCACACCGTTTGTATGAGAGTGAGTGTGAGGAGAACAACAGCGGCAATGACAGAAATAGATGCCCAAGGTGTGTTGAAATAATTTTGTCTCAAATTTGCCTTCCATTTGTTCCAGGACGATCTGCAGAAGTTGTTCAGCTCTTCACACAGAGTCGCGTAACAGAATCTATCGACAAAGAAAAGAGCCTCAGAGGCAAGTTTGGTAATCATAGATGACACCACGCTGGTGGTACCCGCAGTTTCAAAAATTCCAAACTCAACAAGCAACTCCACATCCTTTGGAGTGTTCGCAAAACGACCCATGATGCTAACATAATCGTTTAAGTAGTTGTCTTCCATGCAATGGCATTGTTCAAAGGCAATGACATTTCCCAGGGTCCGCAGTTTGTCGCCAGTTATCATTATTTTAGGAATTATGAGAGTTCCATTTGCAAATTGTATGTCGACTAAGTTTTTGCTTGATCCTACCTTAATTTTGACTCCAGCTTGGTGCATCTCTTTGATGCTAGGTATGTTCAAGGTTTTGAGCTCCCCCGCATCTCTTAATTCTGATTCCAATGGTAGATAGAAAATTCTTATAAGATCAACAAAGTGTTGCACATTAATAGAACTAGAAGAAGATGATATTCTGTTCCATTTGTCTCCCTTCCCCTCCAAATTCAATATTCCAGCTGTGAAGAAATTCTTAGAAATATTAATTATTGAAAGCCTCTCATGATCATGAGTACTGTAATAATTCCTAAAAGAGTCGGTTATTATGTATGTGTGATAAAGATCCTCAAGAATGAAGAATGGGAGCTGATTTTCAAGCATCCACATGTCAGGCTGTACATATCTGAACATCCACGGTTTGTTTAATAAGCGATCTCCTTCGTGTCCAGATTCTTTCAGATAGAACCTCAATAAGAACTCAATAGTGAAGGCAGCATCCACTAGAATGATTTTTACAAATTCATCACTGCTAAACTTGATGGGTTCTGCATAACAACTTCTCAGTCTTGCTTCTTGGTCCCTAATTTTCTTGATATAGTCCTTCAAGCTTACCTTAGTCCGACGTATAAAATCTCGTAGGTACCTCTTTTTCTGCTCTTCCATGGCTTCTAAACCTTCCTTGCCATGATGAAGTGGACCTATGGAGATGACCTGAGGTGTGTCGGCCTTTTCATTCAGACATCGTATGTCATCGGGAACTCTGTAGATACAACACGAAGAGGACAAGGCAGGCAAGCTATCTAACTCCTCCCCCAATGAAATTTCTAATGGAACGTATGGCATGTTAATTGTGTCATTTGGACCAGCTTGATTGCATTCTTCCATTTTCCTGTTGATGTGCTATGCTGAGCAAACCAAAGTGACGGCACAAAAGGCCACCCCTAAGAAAATCGATAGAGTATAAGATACAAATAACCCCCCTCAACTTTGACCAATGTGTCAATTTATTTCTTGAAATTTAGGGCCCGTTTGATAACTATTTCAATTTTAATTTTTAGTTTTCAATCTTTCATTTTTTGTGCTAGATAGTATAGAAGAAAATGAGAGTGAGGATGAGATTAAGAGAGAGGATAAGAGGGGAAGATGCAAAGGATGAATAACAAAAGTTAAGACAATTTCAAATAGATTTCAGTTTTTAGTTTTTGTTTTCACTTTTATTACTCATTCCTCTCATCTTCCCTCTCATTCTCATCTTCACTCTCATTCTCACTTCCATTCTCTCTCATTTTCCTCTATACTCTTAACACAAAAAATGAGAACTAGAAACTAAAATTGAAATAGTTATCAAACAGGCCCTTTAATTACAATGAAAATACCAAATATTGAACTCATCATAAGAGAACACAGAAAAACCTCACTGCTTGCAACTCTTATACCACCACTACACGAACAACTGCTAATTAAAATGAGTCACATGTGGTACTTAACTCTAAAAACTTATTTAGATTATATGTCCATATTTATATATCCTACTCCTCGATCAAAACAACCATGAAACATAAGTGACTTAAACCTCTAGGCAAATGGAAGGTACGTAGCAATTTATAGAACAATACAGTAATCCAGAAGAAATATTATGAAATAAAAAGAATAAAAAGTAAAAAAAGAGAAGGAAAGGAATTCCCACCTGATATGTATATGTATGAAAGGAAGGACCAAGTTTGTTTTGCCTTTGGTTAATGACTAGAAAAGCTCACTTGCATATTGCTTTCTCCGGCCGTAGATGCAAGAGAAAGTTTCTCTTAATAATAGCACAATGATCGGGTAATTGTAAGAACAAGTTGATTTAAAATTCAGGTCAACTCATAGATTTCTTGCCTTTTCTCCTTCCTTGGACGTGAGCTGTTTAATCTTGGACTCCTTCCCCATCATGTTGGGCCTGTCTTCTTCTTGAGGATTGTATAGGCCCAGGAAATGCTTCGAGGTAGCTTTTGCGTTTTGGGCCTTGGGACCCAACTTCACAAAAAGAAAACAGATTTGAACAAAAAAAACAAATCTGAATGACATTGAAATTGTACCTGTAGGATAGGTTAAAACACTATAAGGGAGGTCAATAGTACGTTCACAGAGTTTGTGTAATAAAGGAATAAAAACATGCCCATAGGATTGATGAGTGATATCAATTCTTGAATGTACATAATGTAAATAAAGGAACACGTAGAAAATAATTTTATGTGGTTGTTTGGGGCTGTCAAAAAAGGGACATTTTGGAAAAAGCAAAAGGAGAGAGAAAATTTTTAAAAGAAGCAAAAATGGACAAAAATACCCTTATTTATTTTTAGATTTCCTAAGGAATCCAATACATTTGCATGTCTTTGATTTGAAAGTTGAGTGGTTTTTTTGTCTTTTTTGAAAAAGCTTTGGCTTTTTCAAAAAGTGAAATTTTTTTTATGTCTAAAACCTAAAAAAACCTGTCAAAAAATCACGGCCGGGCCATGCGAATAAATTGCGGACGGACTATGTGAAAAAATTGCAGCCGGCTTCTGGGCAAAGACTGCGGCCAGGCAGCTCGAAGGCGGCTGGGGATTTAATCTCGGCCGGGTTTTGGCATCTAAAGCGGTCGGATCTGTTGGGGCGTAGTGACCAAGTGGGCTAGAGAAAACGGTCGGGATTTGGCCCAGTTTGGAAGGAGGTTCGCGGCCGAGATTCGGAGCCCGAGTTGTGGGCGAATTTTGGGTGCCCAAGGAGATGCGGTCGGGTTTTATTTGTGATTGATGCCTAGGTTTTTCACGACTAGAGAGGCGGAGGGCTGCAAGGATTTTAGCAGCTGGAGTATTTGGTCTCTTTAAAAAATCGGGCTGAAGGGTTTTTGGCACTTGCCTTAGTATATATACACATGCGGCCGAAAGTTCAAAACTGATTTTATATTTATATATTTAAGGGTTCAAAATTGAACCCTTAATTTCAAGTTTATTTCCTTTTCGTTCTTATCGTTCTTATCGCTTTTATTTCGTTCTTGCTTTATTTATCGCTTTGATTTATTTTATCGCATTTCAATTCTTTTCTTTACGTTCATACGCATATTTAGTTTAATTGCATTATTTTTACTTAAAATCATAAAAATCACAAAAAAACATCTGTACGAAATCTAACCATTCTCGAGCCTGAAAAAGTGAAAGAATCTAGGCCAAGAGGAGGTTCCTTGCTTGGCTGATCAATCGCTTGGTTAGAAGTTAGAAGCACAACACATCCATCTATTCACATTCCATTCAAGTCCAAATTTGGGGCTTGGTGGTGGCACATCCCGCATCCAAAGAAGAAGGACCAAAAGTTCCTTCCGTCGGCCACCCCGGCCAAAAAGAGGGAAACATTGGTAAAACTCTATCTCTGGGTATAATCCACGGGACTTTTTAGTCCAAAACAAATCAATTTTAGAACGATGATTACAAGAAGTACTTACACACTTATTCTAGACACATTCTATATAATGTTTACTAACCTCTTCGTAACTTAACTTCTGTCATGGGATGATCTTTCGAACTTATGCTAACATATACTAGAGTTTATGTTAGTATCTATAAAATGATAAACACTAATTTCGTAACATGTAAAAATTGTTAGAGATTTGTAACACGTAGAAATTGTTAGAGATTGAAAGTTTTTATCATTTTTTCTTCCAGTCTCTCCACCACTCACTAATCCAGATTACTCATGTGATGAGTTTACAAAACCTATTTCTCTACTCTCCCAAAGACTATACTTCTTCTCAAAAGACTAGATCACTTTACCGCTATATCTGTGACATGTAAAAAGTTGAAACTTTAATGTCAAACCTAGACAAAAGATGAACTTCCTTCCACCAATTACGTTAAATTTGGATTTGTAGAACTTGTGATTTTACTTTCTCTGTCAGTGTTTGATGACTTAATTTGTTATTTACTTTTTTTTTTCTTGATCTTCCATCAATGGAAATGTGTTCCACCAACGTGAGGAAGAAGAATATGCATAAATTAAATATGTTTAATAGAAGCCCAAGATTTCGGAAGCACATAATTTCTACAAAAATCTATAGAGTGTTCTACTTTACCAACTTCTTATGTCTACCAATTTCTACTAAAATTAATTTCTCTGCGGTACTCAGATTCATCATATATGTGTGTCCTGAATTTTAGTAGAAATTGGAAGTTTCTATCATTTTTGCTTTAAGTCACTCTTATGAAGGAAGTTGAGGTTCCACTCCATAATCAAAACTGTCAGATTGACTTATGGCAAACAATGTAAATTGTCAGGTTGACTCAGGATTACTTTCTCCTGAGCTGATAGAGGAACTAATAAATTCTCTTAATATAATAATAGCACAATGATGTACTATATATAACAAGTTACGATTCCACCCTTATCCTTCCATGACCATAAACATATGGTGCATGCAAGTCTATGGCAGAACTTCGACTTGGAATATTGGCTCTCCAACCTGTAGAAGACAAATGGACCTTCCTTCTGTAGTTATGCACATTCAAAGGAAAGATAACCACATTCATGCATGTAAGAAAATTGATTTCTTCTTTTTTTATATATATATATATTTTTTATTGTATGGTCGAGCTTGCTGCCTATAGATACACGGTACAAGTTTGTGCCCTCATAGTTGTTTCATGTTTTTTTTTCGACCTTGTTTTGAAAGCAACTAGAGAGTCCCCACGCAACTCTTGAGGAACTTCTAAGAGGACCCAAAACAAGGTGATCCTTACTTTCCCACGACTGTATCTGTCAGCCTTATCAGAGAGAGACGACTCTGCCAATAAGGTAATGAAATATATAACCTTGAACACGTGTTTATGTGTTCAAATATACAGGAGTGTTCCCATGGTGTTGGTATATTGTTCATGTAATTTTTTCATCTTATATAGTACGTAGACCATATGTATTGAGTTTATTAGAATGTTTTTAACCTATGTTTTAGTTTTATTATTTTGTTTCTCAAACATATAGGTATTTTTTTATTCTTAAAAGAAACATATAGTTATATATGTTGTTTATGTAATTTTTTTCATCCTATATATAGGCAGACCATATGTATTGAGCTTATTAGAATGTTTTAAACTTATGTTCTAGGTTTTGGGGTTGAGTTTGTTTTAAGAAATCGATGGCAGTAATGTAATTTATAGGAAGTTTGGAGCCTCTTAATTATGTTGTAAATGAGCTTTGACTGTGTTTCTAAAGTCCATTTTCGCAAATGTTAATAATAATAATGAATCTCCGCAAATGTTAAAAGCAATGAAGCTCAAAACTGATTTGAATTCTAAAGGTATCATACTTATTTTAATTATCATTATTAAAGCAATTTGTTGTTTTTAATGGAAGATTAAATCAACTTGTTCTTACATGTAGCTCATCATTGTGCTATTAATAGGAGAAAGTTCTACCTCAAACTATCTGCATTGAACTTTTCCAGTCAGCTTTAAGAGGCAAAAGAAGCTTTGGAGGTGTGTTTTAATCACTTCCATCTCTTTTTAGTTTTGAGTTAATAATTTGTTTTGGTTCCATACTTCTAATTGCTATTTTTGAACACCCTTTTTCTTGAAGCTTTAGTTTGTTATATATGGAGTTGCGGGGAGTGAGTTAAATCCGCGGACCGATTAATTCTATTTGAGCTTGACACATGAATTCTCTGCGTTTTGGTAGTATAGCATCCAACCCAAATTAATTCACAATCTAGGATCTTATATATTTTCGGTGCAGGATTTAGGATTCCTACTATGGGAGATTCTATATATCAAGACATCCACAGTATATAAGAAACATCCGTGCAAAAAAAAAAAAAAAAAAAAATCAAGAAGAAAAGAAAAAAAGATTTGAAAGCATCTACAATCATGCTCTCTATATTTTGCTAAAAACATGCAAAAGCTATTTTAGGACCTCTCTATAAAATTTTAACTTCAATCATACTCTCTAGTTTAGGGACTCATAAATGCTATAACTCTTTTTTAATTGGTCCATCTTTATAAATATATATATATATATAATAGTTAACATTAATTAAAAGTTTAAAATACTCATAAAATAAAGCAACATTAAATTATAGTGAGTCACTAGAAGTCCTCTCTCTCCTCAGATTTAGGAGCTCCTAGAGATCTCCCTATTTTAGGTGGTGGATAGGAAGCATGGTTGGAGTAGAATTTTTCCAAATCCTCCCTAAAAAATTTGTCTAAGGACGTGGTTTAAGAAGCCCATTATAGTTTAACCATGTGATTATCATAATGATTTTTCTTTGTTAACTGAAAGGACTGTGTGTTCATCTATTTAGCACACAACAATTAGATAACCAAATGTTCTAATTACATTTGGCAATTAATCCAGGATCAAAGAAGATAAAAGATAGACTATTTAGATCATTAAACTGATACTATATTGCGGGGCAATCCTATAATGTTGTTCTTAACAGCATAGAACTGCAATATATACAAGATCTACATGTTTATCTACAGGTTGAAATAAATTTGTGGCATGCCCCTCACCTGGGCATATAGGTTTCATTAGCCTTTTTATTTATTTATTTTAACGTTTAATTTAGCATCTTGGAGTTTTAATGTTGAAAGATTTGTTGTTCTGCCAGAAATATATAAGCATCATCGTCATCTAATAAAATCACAAAAGCCATCAAGAGGAAAATGGAAGGAAGCAATCAAGCTGCTCCAGTTGACATTACATTAGAAACTTCCATGAGAAGGGAATTGGATAGCTTATCTCCTCTATCTCTTCGTGTTGTATTTACAAAGTTCCTGAGCGACTACGATGTGTAAATGAAAAGGCATACACACCTCAGGTAATCTCTATAGGTCCACTCCACCATGGCAAGGAAGCCTTAAAAGCCATGGAAGAGCACAAAAAAAGGTACCTACGAGATTTTCTACATCGGTCAACTGTAAGCTTGACGGAATTTACAAAGATAATAAGGGATAAAGAAGAACAATTAAGAAGTTGTTATTCAGAAACCATTGAGTTTTGCAGTGACCAATTTGTAAGAATCATTCTAGTGGATGCCGCCTTCATCATTGAGCTCTTGTTGAGAAATTGGGGTCTTGTAGCATCGGGAAATAAAGATGACCGCATATTTAACAAACCAAGGATGCTTCTAGATCTATTGCCTGACTTGCAATTGCTTGAAAATCAACTGCCATTTTTCATTCTTGAGGATCTTTTTAACAAAATTAACAGTTCGGAGCTTTCAAGAGCTTGAGACTTACTGTCTTCGATCCATCGTCTATTTTTTTTCTTCTTCCCTTTTCTTGATCTCATGGCTTCCTCCTCTACTCTTGACCTTCCTAGCATCAGTCACGTTATCTATGTTCGTCTCGAACGTGATCACTACCCGACCTGGCTTGCTCAGATTGTTCCTGTTCTTCGCAGTCGCCGCTTGCTCTCCTATGTCGATGGTAGCTGCCCGAGTCCCTCTCCCACCATTTCAGACCCCAAGGCCAAGGAAAGTGAGTCTTCTCCTCCGTCTCTCATCTCCAATCCCGACTATGAGGACTGGGTTCAGAAAGATCAACTTGTTCTCTCTCTCATCAATGGTTCTCTTCATCATAAAGTTCTTGCTACGGTTGCTACCAAAACCACTGCACGTGACACTTGGTTGGCACTTGAAACCCGTTTCGCTTCTCCGAATCAAAATCGTCTTCTTCAGCTTCGTAGCAATTTGCTTCGCACGACCCGTGGTGATTCTTCCATCACTGATTTTCTGGATCGTATTCACTCTCTTACAGATAACTTGGCATTGGTAGGTGTTCTCGTTCATGAATCTGATCTTCTAGCTGTGGTTATGAATAATGTTGGTCCACTTTATGAGAATACGGTTGCTGCCGCTCAAGCTCATGAGAAACCCATCGGCATGCCTGATCTTGAAGCCCTTCTCTTATCGGCTGAACGACGTCTTCAAGCTTCGTCTTCTCCGGCTATCTCTTCCGGTGCGACAGCCATGGTTGCTTCCCGTGGTGGTCGCGGTGGCCGTGGTGGGCATGGTTTTGGTGATCGCGGTGGCTTCGCCAGCCGTGCTTCGGATCGTCGCAACTTGCTCTCTGCCCCGCGTTTTGGTTCTTCTCCGAACTTTGGGTCTTACGGCTTCTCCCAATCCTCTTCTTCACAGCCGCGTCGTCACCACAATTCTGGTCAAGGTGTTCTTGGGCCCTCCTCCCTCCTCTTTTGGGTCTAATTCTTCTTCTCATGGGCCTTTGCAATGTTACAATTGTCGTGGTTGGCCATGTTGCTGCTGTTTGTCCTTCCAAGTCTACTTCCGTGCCCACTCCTCCTACTTGTCTTCAAGGCATGACTGCTCACCATCTGTCCCATGGTGGTGCACAACAATGGGTTGTTGATACTGGGGCTAACACCCACATCACCAATGACTTAAGCCATCTTTCCCTTGCTAGAGAGTATCATGGTTCCGACAATGTTGGAGGTGTGCTTGGTGGAACAGGTTTGCCTATTACCCATATTGGTCACTCTCGTATCTCTCACCTTAACTCTTCCTTTTCTCTTAATAATATTCTTCATTGTCCTGATGCCTCTCTTCCCCTTTTATTTGTTCATAAATTTGCTACTGACAACAATTGTTTCTTCACATTTTTCTTTGATTGCTTTTTTATCTACGATTTGGCGACGAGAAAGATTCTTTTCCGGGGCAAGAGTAGCAATGGCCTATATCCGTTTTCCTTCTACCCGAATGAGTCCTTTCACATTTTGCCTGATCGTGTTGCTTTGCTAGGTGTTCTTGTCGGTCGCTCTGTTTGGCACTCTCGTCTTGATCATCATGCTTCATCTACTTTACAATTTTTGTTTTCTCATAATAAATTACCGCTTTCTAGCTCTCAGCCTGGTTCTTGTTTTTGTCAGTCATGTCCATTGGGTAAAAGTGTTAAGTTACCCTTTAGTCCGTCTATTTCTATTTCTACTGCACCGCTTGAACTTATTCACTCTGATGTGTGGAGTTCTTCAAATAAATCAATTTCTGGTTTTTCTTATTATGTTCTTTTTGTTGATGATTTTTCCCGTTATTCTTGGATTTACCCAATGAAGTTAAAATATGAAGTCTTCTCTCATTTTGTTAAATTCAAGGTGTTGGTCGAAAATATGTTCTCTACTAAAATTAAGGCTTTTCAATCTGATGGGGGTGGGGAATACATTAATAATTTATTTAAGGTTTTTTTATTATCTCATCATGGCATTCATCATCGTCTCTCTTGTCCTCATCACCCTGAGCAAAATGGCTTAGCTGAATGCAAACACCGTCATATTGTTGATACTGGCCTCACACTTTTGGCCCATGCCTCTATGCCCCCTTCCTATTAGGCTGAGGCTATGCATACCACTGTCTATCTAATTAATCGTCTCCCTTCTAAATTACTTTCTCATAAATCACCTTATGAAATCTTATTTCACAAAGTCCCCAATTATTCCTTTCTCAAAACTTTTGGGTGTGCTTGTTTTCCGTACTTACGTCCTTATAATTCTAATAAATTGCAATTTCGGTCTTCTAGGTGTGTGTTTTTAGGTTATTCTTTAAATCATCAAGGTTATCGTTGTTTAGATCTTTCTTCCAATCATGTCTTTTTATCTCGTCATGTATTGTTTGATGAACTTTCTTTTCCTTTTCACAAGGCCTCCGCTACTGCTACTCCGGACAATTCTCCATCGTCCATTGACCTGCCTCTCCTTCTCCCTGGCCTTACTTTTACCTACCGCGGCTCTGTCTCATCCCACCTCACTCCTCCAACGCTCCAAGCCCAACCCTCTCTCTCGGCTCCAGCCGCTGCACCGACCGTTTCCCCTGGCTCGCCTCCTTCTGACCCTGCACCACTCCCTGCCGTGTCCGCTACTCCTCCGAGCTCACCATCTATGTCGTCATATATCCCTCCAGGTCTGCCTTCTCCTCCCCTCTCTCATAGCCCTCCAGTCACCCCAGCCTGCACCCCCTCCTTCTCGTTTCTCACAAACATATTCTAGAGACCCACACTGCAAAATTGCTTTTCCGTCTACTATCCTTGTTCCATCTGGTACATCTTCTCCTCCTTCTGATACTTCTCTGGTAAGTGTATCTAATACTCATTAATGGCTACTCGTGCTAAAGCTAGTGTCCGTAAACCTAATCCTAAATATGCACATCATGCATTGGTTTCTACTGATGATTCGTTTGAGCCTACATCTTTCTCGTAGGCTAATAAACTTAAGGAATGACGTCTTGCCATGGCAGATGAGTTTAATGCTCTTCTTCGTGCTGGGACTTGGATTTTGGTTCCTCGTACTCCTGCTAGGAATTCTGATGGCACTATTCAGCGTTATAAGGCTCGCTTGGTGGCCAATGGTTTTCATCAGCAACCGGGCCTTGACTATGGTGAAACCTTTAGTCCTGTTGTTAATCATTCTACTATTCGCCTTATCTTGGCTCTTTCTGTGCAGTTTAGTTGGCCTGTTCGTCAGTTGGATGTTCAGAATGCCTTTTTACATGGCTATCTTGATGAGGAGGTTTATATGCGCCAGCCTGTCAGCTTTGTTGATCCCACATATCCTGATCATGTCTGCCGCTTACGACGCTCCCTTTATGGTCTTAAGCAAGCCCCTCGCTCTTGGTTCCACCCTCATTGCCTTTGAACAGTGCCATTGCCGAAACATTTACCTAAGTGATTATGTTTCACTCATGGATAACTTTGTGAACACCGAAAAGGATGTGGAGTACCTTCTGAAGTATGGGATTGTCGAACATATGCTTGGTGATGATGATAAGGTGTGCACTGATGAGTCGATTTTATATTATATATTTAACCCTATTCTTAGTATATTTTGGTTAATATTTTGGAAGAATTTTGATACTTTGAATTATATTTCCAATATAGGGTTTTCGACTTCCTCCGGAGCAAAACATAATCAAATGGACGAATTTTGGAGTAATTTCAGTTGGAGGACGTTCGTAAGTCACTTAGCTTGATCGTATCAGAATTTCAGACTTTTCCACCAAGCGATGATTTCCTGGCGAATAAATAAAGGAGCAGTGCGCTATGCTGGAATAGTGACGTTTTGGGCTTTTATTGCGATTTTAGAGCCCAAGATGACCTCCGATGGGTTCGTGGCCTTCTGGAGAAGTGTTCGGAATATTTTTATCTTTAAAACGAGCTATC
>NW_007362547.1:24955-55239 GCF_000346735.1 Prunus mume
AGCAATTGCTAGGGTTTTGGATTTTCGCTACTTTGAGGTGTTTTCATTCTTACTCATTCGAATTATATTTTCTTGGATTTCAATTATGATTATGTGTAACTAATTCCTTTTGCTAGGGCGAGGCCGTAAGCCTTAGCATGAATATGTAGTTTTATTAATTTGCTTATGAATGGATGCATGTTTGCTTTGAATTATTAATCACTGTGTTTAAAACTATCTATCTATTTTAATGATTGATCACCATTAGGATATGTAGACAAGTAATTTGATGCAATTTCTGTTGGAACATCACCCTGAAATTGAGGAGGGCTTCTTGTGATTAGTAATTGTAAGTTCACTTAAGGCGAACATCACGCTCTTAAGGGTTGCATGGTTTTTCAAAGGGTTTTCACAAAGCTTAATGAGTCTTGCATGTTTATATTTGATCTGAACATCACAGACGGATTGCATGTTAGATATACGTTTTCGCTTGAACATCACAAGGAAAATATGCATTAGGAAAACCTAACCTTCAAAGCATATATGTGGAAATTCATAAGTAATTGATAGAATTGCATAGGATTGCGACGGTGTTGGCTAAACCCTAGTTTTCTCTAAATTGTTAGTCTTTAAAAAGAAATCGTTTTTTTTCTTTACTGTTATTATTTCCCAACTTTCAGATTTCTTTTACTGTTAGTTTAATCTTTTCAAATTCATAAACTTCAAATCTTTGATAAAATCTATTTTAATTATTAATTAAGAGTTAGTTTAATTACAGATTAGTCAAACAATCTTTGGGGACAACGACCTTGCATAAGCGTTTATACTACAATTACCTTGTATTCTTGCAAGTATTTTCAGTGATTTTAACCCTGTTTGCGCAGGTACTAAAAATCCTATCATGCACTCTGATTAACAACCTCGGAAGAGGAGTTGCTTTGGATCCTAAACGCTACCACTTTGCTACTCTTTCTGAGCGACTCAATGGCTACTGCAGAAAGCCTTGGCACAAATGGAAGGCAAATTTGAGGCAAAATTATTTCAATACGCCTTGGGCAACTATTTCTGTCATCGCAGCTGTTTTTCTCATAATACTGACTTGCATTCAAACAGTGTGCTCTATTATTTCTGTTATGCCTTCTAAGAACCAGAAGTATTAGTCTCTCCTTAGTTCACCATTTTCTCCCTATTGGTCCTTTCTTTTCCTTTATGTATCATCTGTTAGTAAACTAAGTGTAATGAGTGATTAAAGCAATTGATAGGATTGTTTTATTTGTTTGTTTGTTTGTTTAGAAGGCATATATAGTGAGATTGATCTTGCTTCTGTTGTAGAATTTCTAATTGTGTTTGCATATGCTGTATGAGTTTGCAAACTTAAATAGTATAGTATTTTGGACCAAAAACAAAACAAAGGGTGCTACTTTAGGTTATATATTTATGGTTTTCTCAAATTTATGTAACATAGAATTTAGACTTAAAATTCCATGCCAATTACTTGGTGCCCCCTCCACCACAAAATTGGATCAAGTTAGGGGGACTTTATATCGCTATCAAAAAATAAAAAGTGACATATACATCCAATGGACAAATTTAGGGAGGCACTTGTAGATTGTATGCTTTACATGATGGATTAGATTAGTACTGGAATTTTATCCTTTAAATGATGTGATAAAGGAAGTTTGCTTTGGTGTTACAGACGGAGCATGGAAAATATGTTGTTTTGCGTCTTGGTATGTTTTGAGGACTTTGATATAAATGAAGGCTTCTCTAGCTACATGCATTAGCAGCCTATTCCAACACAACCCAAAACAATTATGGAAAAAAAAAAAAAATCACTATATCAATAAACAAAAACAATTAAAAAGGAAGATCAAAAGAGAAACCAGATAATAAATATAAACAACAATTGAAATATTCATCAATTTTAATCTTTTTTTTTTTTTTTCAAAACCTGCCTAAGCAATCAAAATCAAAGAATTAATATACATCATTTTCATCAAAAAAGAACTATATTTACATGGTCGTTGTCATTAAAGATTTGAAAATTCTCTGCTAAACTCAAAGAATTTCAATTCTCTGCCAAACTCAAAAAATTTCAATTCTCAATATATGTCTGTTAATTAATGAAATAAAGACTAAAAGATGCACTAAAAAGGTGAGGGGATGCATACCCGAAGACAAAGGATGCAAGAATTTGCAACCAAGACAGATAGAAGATGCCAGAGACGAAGGCTGTAGAAACGATGAAAAATATCACAACGAACAGATAAATCCATGAAACGAAGACCAAAAGGCCGGCTGGATTCGCAGCTCGCCTCCCCAAACGAAAATCAACGGCCACCAAAGCATCTCCAATAGTGAACTCAAATATTCTATGTACCCCAACTAGGCTAACCAGCTAGTTCGAAATCAAGTGGAGATGAACTCCTTCTCTGAGCGAACAAAACGTCCGCAGGAAAAAAGGCAGAAGGAGAAGGGGCAAAAAGGGAAGAGCAGAAAAGGTTAAGTGGAGAGCATTTTCGGCAATTCATTGTGTTGAAGAGAAAACAACAGTAAAATGAGGGGTATTTCTATCATTACACTATGCTTAAGAACAGTGTAGGGTTGGATTGAGCTTTATTATATATATAATTTGTTTGATGTAAGACCAAATATATAATTTTTAACAAATGTATCGGGGGTAACCCCCTTGGCACCATAGTCTGAAATATCGATAATATCGACGAAATATTGAGGATATTTCAGTTTTTTCGAATCACGGATATTTCGGAACATATCCATGTAGATATCGTATAAATATCGACAATATCGACGATAATATCGGAAAATATCGATGTCGATAATTTCACTCACACTTCAGCAATATTTTGTCAAAATATCGGTGTAATATCGCTAAAATATCGAAAATATCGATGTAAAGGAAAAAAAAAGGAAAAAGAAGAAAAAAAAAAGGGGAAAAAAGGAAGGAAAAAAAACACAAAGGGGATTTGAACCCTCCCATTTTACTTCTCCAACACCTTAACCACCATATATCACTTATGTTTTAGTGATAATATGCTAAAATATTTATATTTATATGGGTGACATGTTAACAATTACATGCAAAACTATTTTGGGGATTTATCATTTGATGAATACTCTTCACAATACACTTACTCTACACATAGAGATGATGAAGATAGTGAAATTTTAACCTCATAGGAACTCTATGTGGTACTAAGTCACTCATGTATCTTACCATGCAATGTATAAAGTGTAAAATATTGTAGTAAATCATTATATATAAATTATTATGATGTGTTTAATCTTTTTTTCATTAATTACTACATATTTTCTACACTCACAGTGGTTGCCAGCTTGTTGTATAATCAACTTAAATTAGTTAAATCCATCATGTAATGCATCTCCTTCTAATTTTTTTTATGAACTAATAGATAATTGACTAAATAAACATTCTCCAAAGTTTCAATAAAAATTTCCAAGTTTTTCTTACAATTTATGTGGTTTTTATTCAATTTTTATCGATATCGATAATATCCCGATATTTCCATCGAAATTTCCATGCTTTTGGACTACCAATATTTTCGATATCATCGATATTTTAGACCATGCTTGGCACTGAGAGTTTGAATCGCTCATTCATATACAAACAGAAGAACCTCCACTTCCCTAGTTTATTTCTTTTGCCTTACATTAAAGAACTATTTTTGGGCTTGTTTGGTCATGAGTAAGGAAGGGCTTGCTTGCAGTGGCAGTGCTCTGTGGAGCATACTTCAAAGTAATTTTCATAGGCACAAGCACTCACTCCATTTTTTTTTTTTTTGGACCAACAGGGGGGAAAAACCCCAGAAAAACAAACTAACAGACTACCAATCAATCACTCTTATTTAACTTTAGATAAACACGTACATGAGCAAGAGAATTAATAAATTCCGTTGCTGCCTCGCTGTCCGGTAGCATAGATTCAAGAATTCCACTCTTCACAAGCAATTCCACATCCCGGGCACTGTCGACCAGGTGGTCCATGACGAAGACACAGTCGTTGATGTAATGATCATGGAGCTCATTGTGGAATTTTGTATTTTTTTTTTTATCCCTACGACATTGTGACGTCATGTAACACCGTCACGATTGCATAGCTCATATATAGCATGGTAGGTAGATAGAAGCCTGGGAAATATGTTGATATAATAACTTTTCAAAACTTGTATTCTCAAATGATCACTTTCAAAATCTTATTATGATATAATCACTTGGGGGCTTGAAATTACCTAAATGCCCTCCATATAAAAGACTCTTTAGCACTTTGTTTATGAAAGGCAACTTCTCCCAAGCCCTCTCCTCCCTGTTTGTGCAGTCTCTCAAATAGTGGCTGAACTCCAAGTTGCGAGCACTGAGCAGCTCTAGGTCGCTACCCATCCATCGTCATAAACCAGTTGGCCAAAATTTTTGAACCTAGTTTGACCGCAGTGAAGCCGGCGCAACGCACGACCTCCATTTTGGACCTTCACATCGAAGTGACTGTCGTGACTCCACAGCGAAGCCACAGTGGCGACTTTCGTCGTCGTTGTGAACGAAGGTGAGTTCTGATATTGATTTTGTACTGTATGTGTCTTATAAATTCGTTTATCCCATTTTCTCCACACATGGGTAAAAAAGCTAAAATTTTCAATTTGAAGGAGTTCTGATATGATGAAATTCATAGTTTTTGTTATTATCTGTAGTGGGATCCGTGTGGTGAACTTGAATTTTGTTTAAAATTGACTGAATTCTGTATAAAGTAGTGCAATGTGTTTGATAATGGCCAAAATAACGGCACACAGAAAAATCATATGTTAACTTTGTGTGGCCTAAAAATAGGTTTGTTAGGTTAGTTTTAGCCTAAATTTAGATGCTTAACTAGGGAATTTGAGGTATTTGAGTGGGAATTTCTTGCCATTGTGGGTTTGTTTTGGTAAGAAGTTTAGTTTGTGTGTTTTGGTTTCCAATTTGGTAATTGATATTATAGTGCACAGGTTGTGATACAAAATGATTTTTGAGTAAGGTTGAGGGTGTTTGATATTATACTGCATAATTCGTTTTGTATGACAACCTGATATTTCTGTAGAAGGTGTTTAAATTTGTTTAAAACCCTTATAGCTTAGAGGGGGCATCTTGCTGTCATGGTATGTTTAGTTGAGTTTGTTAATAACTTGGAACCCAGACATATATACAAAATCAGAGGAAATAGAGAAAATAATAAATTTTCGTTGTTGAAGTAGCTACAATTTGAAATTGAAGATTTGTGGATTCATAAGATGATACGGGTAGTGGAATGATAGTTTCGTATGTTATTATTGGACCTAATTTTTGTGGTTAAATGTTATTAATCGGTCTAGTCATTATTGATGTTATTTGCAGAAATGGATACTGTTGGAATATCAGTATGCTACAATGGAAGTTGGGTTCGGAAGGATAACATTGACAGTTATGAAGGTGGGGGAGGCTAAAGGCATAATAGTGTCACGGAACATAACGTTTCCCGACCTTGTTCAGCGTATTTATAAGATCATGGATGCAGATCCCAACAAATACATTGTCACCCTGAAGTATTCAGTTCCTTTATCCTCATCTGTCTATAAGCACATAAGGGTTGAAGACAATGATGATGTTCAATATTTTGTAAAGTACAACACATGTTATGGCCTCTAAAGTAACCCCTTTAATAGCAAGCTTGAAAAATATAGAAGGTCATGGTATTGAAGGTTGCAATGGCAATGTAAGCATTGAGAGTAGCAATGCTCCTGCTAAATTTGGTGTGGAACATAGAAATGAGGTAATTGGGGACAACGAAACTGAAAATGGTGGAAATGGTTATAATTGGACGGATTGGGTTGAATATGTTAATTTTGAAAGTGTCGAAAACATAGTTGCTGATTTGTGTGAACCTAGCAACGAAGAGGAACCGTACTCTGCGCTAAATATGCATCGTCATGGGGACAACAATTTCGAACCCTCCATTGTGCAGTGTAGACAGGTGCAATCTGAACCTTCCCGACAATCAATTTCGATTGGAATGCACACAGCCGGATTGATTTGATGCATGGTCAGAGTTTGAAACAGATTGATTATGGTGGAGGCCTTTGTTGCATAAATTGGGAAGCAAATTTTAAGGTTGGCCGAGTTTTTCCAAATAAGGTTTCCCTTTTAAAAACCATAAGTTTAGCAGCAATTAGAGGCCACTTTCGATTGAGAACCGTCTAATTTGGGAAGTGTCGGTTGTGTGTTCGTTGTTGGCAGCTTCCTTGCCCTTGGCAAGTTCGGGCATATAAAATTGGATTACATGAGTTTAGGGTTGTTAAATACGATCCGTTTCATGAATGTGATCTAAGGTATGTAACCGGTCACCATGCTCAAGCTACGACTGGACTGCTATTTGACAGTGTGAATTGGAGATTGAAGGATTCGTGCACCATTTATACTCCAGCTGATATCAAGAAAGATGTCCAAACAAATTTTGGGGTGACCATAAGCTATGCTACAACGTGGAGAAGCCGAGAGTTAGCTTTCAAAACAATTAGAGGGTCTGCAGAACAGTCATATTCCCTTCTCCCTTCGTATTGTTATGAATTGGAGTGTACAAATCCTGGAACTTTGACATACATTGAGACTGATGCAACCGACCACTTTTTTATTTTTTTATTTTATTATTTTTTATTTTTTTTATGTCAATTGGTGCATGCATAAGAGGATTTAAGTCATCAACGCGCCCTGTCATTGCCGTTGATGCTACCCATTTGAAGTGCAAGTATAAAGGTGTTTTGTTTGTTGCGACCGCATTTGTTGTGACCGCCTTTAGGATTGGAGATTTGGAGATGGATGTAGCGTGGGAGTGGTTTTTGACAAAACTACATTATGCAATTGGTGATTGCCCGAATCTTGTTGTCATATCTAATCGAAATGTCAGCATACAAAATGGGTTGAAAAAAGTTTTTCCTGGGGCAACACATGGAATTTGTTGTTATCACTTGAAGGACAATATGAAAGCCTCATTTCGCTTGAAGCAGCGGGATCCTATATTGGGGTATTTTGTAAGGGCAGCCAAGTCGTATCGTCTGGGGGAGTTCAATCGTCACTTCTCCATGATAAACAATGACCGAGTCCGAACTTATCTAGTACGTGCAGGCCTCCAGAAGTGGTCTCAAGCCCATTGTGATGGACGACGATATAATGTGATGACAACAAATATTGTGGAGTCCATAAATTCAGTTCTTCGTTTTACAAGGATGCTTTCGGTGGTACACTTGATTGACGAAATTACAAATCTGCTTATGTATTGGTTTAGTCAACGTCAAGATTTAACAAGGCAATGTCAATCTACGTTGTGCCCTGATTTAGGCGAAAAGAAGTTAAGGAAATGGTTAGACGCTACTTCAAGGATGAATGTGGTCAAAATCAATGATGGGAAGTATAATGTTCTGGATGGTGATATGAACGGTCTGGTGAACTTGCAAAACCGTAGTTGTACATGCAGGAAGTTTGACTTAGAGCAACTCCCATCCAAGCAAGCTATTGCGGTATGTCGACACTTGAAATTGAACCCCGACTCCTTGGCCTCTTCGTATTACACATGAGCAACATGGGCAGCTGCATATGTTGAATCCATTTATCATGTACCACCTCAAGGGACATGGGTTATTCCCAAACATTTGCACAATATAAAAATCCTCCCTCCTCTTTCTAAGGTTATGTCGGGGCGTCGTAAAACACAAAGAATACCTTCTAAAGGAGAGGACCGGCGTGAAAACAAATGCTCAAGGTGTGGTGTGAAGGGCCACTACCGAAATACATGCAAATAATCTGTCTCCGTCACCAACAAGCAGCAGGTTGCGTAGAGGTGACAGTTGTTTAGGTTCTATGTCTCTTTTCATCAACTGGTAAGTTGACGAATAGCTTCGGTGATGCTGTAAGCATGAAAGTCGGTTAACTTAACGGTCATGGCAGCCTTACAAACGCAAGGTAACAAGTCCCTTTCAATGACCTGCCAATATTAGTACACATTGTTGAACATACGGTGCCACGGGTCCCAATCAAACCAGCTGCAAAATACTGTTCCACTGCCACATGTGTCTTACAAATTATCATTTTTGTTGGTTTGTTGTGTACCGTTCATTTCAATTTCAATTGTATTGCATTTGGTGTTATGTGTATTGTGATTTCAGTGATATTGGCTTATATTGGTTTCCTTTGCTACAGAATGTCATGTATTCCCTATTTATATTGACACTATCGCCATGGTATTGTACTTTTCTTGCCACTGTATTCATATTGTATTGTACCTTTTTTGTAGTCATATTGGTATCGCAAAGTAAAATGTGTGTCCAAAATGAAAGGTCCTAGAAGGCCAACCATAAATGCATCCCATACATAAAACTCATTCAAATGCATTTGTTACACCATTATCGTGACACTAGTAGTACTTCATCATTTCTCATTGCAACTTCAGACAACGCAAGGGGGAAATGTGGGCCACTTACAAGGTCAATTGTGCTATTGTTTTACGTAATATGGTTCTAGTTTTGGGAGGGGAGTGACCGTCGTTTATTTTGTTATTTGTCATGTTTGAGGTGGATTCATTGTCATGACGATTGAAGGTACATTACAGTTCGTACCCAAAATTAGAGAGGTGCACAATATTTGCAATGCCTTTTGAATTGCAATTGGAAATCAATAGGAAATGCAAAAGGATCATGTCTGCCATAACGGATCTAAAATACATCTCTTCTCTTCCATTAAATCCAATACCTAACCAGCATTAACCTGCCAACTGTAGATGACCACACCTCCCATTACTTTGGCAAACAACAAATAAAATACCATTACAAACATGAACAGAGATACCCAAAACCAGGGGTTTTTCATCTTGCCTTTTCCACAGTTTTTTTCTTCTTCCAACCGATTTATTTTCCTAAGCAAGCCGGGAATTATGTGCTTCGATCTGTCACACATCTCTGGGTTAGCCCATTCCCAAAATGTGCATCCATTCTTCTGCATAAACGAAAACAATTTATTGTAACGCATAGGCGCACCATCACTTTTTTAATCCACGACAATCCCAAATTTCAGCATCCTAAGCACAAAAGTAAACTCAATCAACTTACCCTTCCACATACTTGAAACCTCCTTCCAGGATGAGAAACTGTCCATGATGTATGCGTTTTGACAACGTTCCCACAGTAGCAGACCCATGAACATAGTGAACTCGCCTCTTCCATGTTCCCTAGACATCTTGAAGTTGAGTCTTGAGCGTGCAACCGAGAGCTGACTGACTCAGCCGCACCGCTACGGAGGCTCCTCCTACTCATGTCCTTATTTAGTCTTTATGAACTCTTGTTCAAGATCTGCGATATTGAGGCTGCTAAAAAGGGTCACCTTGTATTCAATGGGATTTACTTGTGTGTGCACAAAGTGGAGGGAACACCTTCTGAGCGCATCAACATTAATAATGGACTGATTAGGGATCCAAAATGTGGTGTTGCGCCTTCCAAGTCAATTTTCTTTTGAGTAATTTTTTTTTATTTCAATATGTTCCATTGTCAACGGTCGGGCCCACTACCACATTTACTTTTGAGTCATACCCTTAATGTATTACAACTACGACAGGGTATACAGATGCAAATACAGTACATGCCCTCATTCGTTGCTTGTAGATTGGCATATATTGCTGAGCTATTGGTGTTATAGTGGCACTTTATTTATTTTATATTGCCTTATATTGTACTTTTATTGGCTTTGCATTGTAAGCTGTGTATTATTATCGCTTACTATTCATATTATATCATACTTATAATCCGATGCTTAATTTAGGGGCTGTAAGAGGAAACAGCAGGAGATTTTGTGGGGTCATCTTTGTTGTCTTAGTGGGATACATTCGAAAGGCATCCCTTGTATATATATACAGCATGAGTCCCTTAACAGGCAGGGTTCACTGTTGTTCCACAAACGAACCCGTGTACTTAAGAACACAAAATAATGCATCAAAATTACATGTACTACCTTTTACAAATTGTCTTTATACAAAATAAAAATAGTGGGCACCTCAAACTTACATAATACAAAACCAATTTCAAAAGAGGGCATCTCAACCTTACATAATACAAATGAAACAAACAGGCACCTCATACTTAAATAATACAAAAAGAGGCCACCTCATAGTTCCATTTTACACACTATCTCCACAACATTTGACAGGGTCCAAAGTAATATTAGAAGTCCAACCTTTTGTCTGTGGTCACATTCGGATTTGCTTCAGCTGAGCCATTTCCTCAGATTCCTTGAATACGACAATTGCAGTTGTAGGGGCATTTACAATTTTAGCTTTCACAGTCTTTATATGTAGGAGATGCATCCTGGCTTGATAACGAGACCGAATTGTGCGGTTCTTTATGACACCCCACCTAGCTTGGCCCTCGAAAATTTTTGAAACAATGTATGCGTGGAGATTTTCCAAAATATGGTGTTGGCTCGACATTGCTGCAGTCCATGGACCAAGTCTGCAGTCACTTCTGGTGCTGATTTGGTACCTGTTTCATTGTCCCCTCCTTCAGTAATGGAAACAGTCGGGTTTGGTGGGGGGTTTGGCTCCATGGTTGTTGAGTATTTAGTGCGGGTTGGTGTAGGAATTAGTGTGCCCAAACTAGAAGTTATTCTGATGTGAATGAAATTTATGCGCAATATGTGAGGTTTACAGGGTTTACAGGAGTTAATGTGATGGAAATATGGTGGTTCATGCAGCTGGGTTATAGTTAAATAGTGGGAGGTAATAATGACCAGAAGTAAATGAGAGTGAGCAAGTGGCGGGAGTTATTGGCGGGAGTTGTTGGGTCGATATTTTGGCGGGAGTTATTGGGCGGGACATCAGACTTGGGGTTTGTGTCAATGGGTATGTCACTGTTTGGTGCACAAGGTTGCTGTTTGTTGTATACGACCGTTGTTGTATTTCCAATTTATTCCTTTTGTTATCATTGACAAATTTCCCTCATGTAATAAAAGTACAAAAAGTCCCAATTTTTGAGTACGGTCAGTTCACAATGTACCAATTTTGACTTTTAAACAAGTGGACCAGGAAATTGTTTGCGTTCGAAATCTCCTTTTTGCTTTCTTCCAATTTCCTTTATATGAGTTCCCTTTTTTAATATTTCGGGATATTCCGAATTGTCCAGTTTTTTGCAAATCTGTTCATGTGTTTTCTAGGCATATTGCATTTTCTTTGAATTAAAAAAAAATGGCAAGCAACTATACGTGACATTGTTTGTGTATTCATTTGTGTCATATCGACATTTCCTATTCTCTTTATTTTTAGGGAATTCTTATTACATTATAAACATTTCTCTAGTTTTCGTAAATTGAGAATTATGAAACTTCGTAGTAAGCTATTATTCCGATGTTATATACCTAAATATTAATATAGTATAGAGTTTTGTTTTGTTTTTCTTTTTCCGTTTGTTGTGTATTTACAGTTGTTGAGGTGTGTATTTTTGTATGGACCATTATGTCAATGTTGACATACCTCTACTCCCATTTGGTGCAGCTGTAAATAACCCTTTTACAATGCTTTAACTGACAGATAGGAGTAATGTGTGCACAATGACGTGTAATGCACTGTTTGCAATCAATATAGAACACAGTACTTCCTCAATATAGGGGGGGCTAACTTACTCATTTCATTCAATATAAAACAGTACTTTTTGACCCAAAAAAAAATTCAATATAAAATAGTACTTCCTATGTATAAGACACCAAAGCTGTACTAAACCTCACCATATTGTTGTTTACCAAATCAAAACTGCAAATTGAATCTAACACATTTTGTTTTGCAGGCTATACGTGTGCATTTGCCCCATCGATGCTTGAAGATGTCAGACGTTGCCCCTCCAAACGACCATGTCAGTTATCCGGGAGACTAGCCATGGCATGTGCCATTCCCATCTCCACCTGGGACTCCAAAGAACGACCCCACTTCATCTGGAAGTGAGGCTGACAACAATGATCCGCTAGACAAAATATTTGAAGTCAAGCATCACCTCCAATATTTGTCCAGGGCTACGGATTGGTGGGAAACAAAATGTGATATTCATGGGCAGGTGATGGGAAACTTGACCAACAAGTTGAACAAAGCCTACGCTGGAGAAAAAAGTTCAATGAAATCGAAAAGTCGAAGCACAGAGTTAGCCTCATTGAAATACAAATTGGAAGAAACAAAGAAAGATGCTGTCAAAAAGTTCACTGAATCTGAAGAATTTAACCATGAAATGGTTGAATGTTTTAACAATGGCTTCGAGATGTTTCAAGATTATGCTTCGGTCGTCTCACCATACTACAATTGGAGCGAAATAGATGTTGCTGGTGTGTGGGAGGTTCTGAATACGTGTGGACAGGGAATGGCTGATCATAGCCTTGTGCATGCAGCGGGGAAGAAGAGCAAGGACATGGATCTATTGATGGACCTGTAAACATTTTGATTTTGGGAGGGTTAGACCAGGTAGGGCAACATAAGTGCGGGTTGGAATCATTTTGTGGGGTTGCTGTCATGTGAATGAATGTGGTGCCTTGTTTAGGCGTTGCTCGTATTGTAACGGATGAGTGGCAAATTATTAACTTTGTAAAAATTAAAAGTACTATCAACTGGATGTGTGCGTATTGTAAGTTTATTGCCCTCATATTGGCACTATATTGTACGTATGTTGCTATTTTTTTCCTGCTTTATTGTGTGGGGAGCCATTGGTTTTACAACACCAGTTCACAACGCTGAGAACAACATTATCATTTCACAAAGCTCTCCGTTTCCTTATATCCACTTACCGGAAAATAACTACATATGAAAGTCGATGGTTATATGAAATCCATATAAATACAGTAGGGAATGAACATGAATACACTTTTGGAATGCAAGGATGAAACTGGTTTTACCATGTTGCATGAACAAGGATGGGCGACTTTTGTACATCCATGAAAGATAACCTGTACATCTGATTAAATATGCAGTTGTACCAAACATGTGAACTACAGAATGTCAAAAAACGCATTGTAAGATAGGAGAAGTTAGTACAGCCATTGTGGTATGGATTACAAGTAGTGGGGAATTACGTTAGATAAATGAAGACAAGGACCATATTCCTACCACAAAATGACAACACTTGATCTGCCATTTGTACAAAATGTCAAAAATAGTGGCATGTAAGGCAATACATCACATTAGGTTTCATTTACAAAATGAGGAAACAGCTTGCAACTTCTGTCACGCACGTCCACAGATTCAGTGAAGTCAATGCGTGTATGAACCTAGAAGGATGCCCAACGTAATAAGGACACATGTGCCACAACAGCATTCAGATAAAGGCAAACTTTAACATCCAAAATTGGAACTACTAATTGTAATAAGTTATTGTATTAACCTCTCGTAATGAACATGAAACGAGTTTTAGATGATACACACTTGGAGTTCAGAACATATGACATACTGAAATGAGATGCCATGTGCAAAAGATGTACGTTACCATCTATAGTTTTCAAAAACCAAGTACGCTACACTTTGATGCACAAAATTAGGCCTTTTTGTTCATCAAACTTGGACATGGTACCAAAAGAATATCAGTTGTATTAAATGAAGACTCAATTCACAACTCAATACTGAAGATGTGATGAAAATGATGTATATTAATACTGAATTTCTAATTAATACTGAATTTCTAATTAACTCAATACTGGAGGGACAATCGAGGCTGAAAAGATCTGCGTGATGGAGCCTGATCGGGGCAAGTGGGTAGTCAAATCGGCATTTGGGATCGTGAAGCATGGTGGTGTGACCCCCATAAATCCCGGTAAATCTCGGCCACCGCCCTGATCGTAGGTTCTGCCCCCTTGGCCGTGGGAACGCATTTAATGCCCTAGTCTGGTGGTTGGTGATCTGACCTCAAGTTGTAAGAATACTTGTGAGAATGTTTGCGCCTAACCACTCTGATTTCCATCACCAAATCCTGACTTCAGTCACTTCCCTTCTTCCCTTGTGCATTAAATGCTTCTTGCGACTAGTGGGTTTGCTGTGATAGTTAGAGACATTACTTCATTAAATGGGGCGTGGGACCCTGAGGCCACGTCGCGATTTAACCACAGTATCTTCGGCCGTGTCTTTTACAGCCTTCGGCTTCGGCCTATAATACCGCGGTCTCGAGGCCGAGAGGATTCTGCCTTTGCTACTTTTCTTTTGTTTTCAGGAAGGCAAAATGCCTAACAAAACGATAGGTGCTAGGGCCAAGAGGAAGTCCCTTCAGTCAGTTTATGACCGTGATTTATTAGGCACACACAGCCGCATGAGGTACTGTCCACCCATTAGAAATGCACAACATCCACAAATTGCATTAAATGAACACAGCTTACCCATTAGTTTGTTGAGGAACATCTGGAATTTTGCAAATTGTGAAAGGAGTAAACTTGGACTTGTCAATCCCCTTTTTGTTTACCGCTTCAACCTCCGATTTCTCATAAAACCGCATTTCGTAAAGCTCCCGTGCAAGAGTATGGGTAATAGGCTCCACATATCTACCAAGCATCGTGTTGGAGGTAAAAGCAGTATATGAGTCATACACAGTGACAGTATGTCTGACAAAGTCAATTTCTATAGCCACCTAATGGCACTGTCGAACATTATATGGGACATAGACCTTGCGCACTTTTGTCCAAGCTTGCGTATACCCATGTTGCCATGTACCGTCGACAAAGTGTTGTATATTTCTGAGGTAGTTAGGTGGAGGGTCAACAGTCCTTGAAGCAACTTGTGTCCTCGTAACTCGTTTCATACGAGGCTTTGTCAACGGCTGTAAAAATTGCTGCAAACAAGGGTGAATGCCATGTTACATAAACAGGAACCAATGCACCCAACACATCTAACAACATTACTCACACCGAATGCAACAAATGCAATTTAAAAAAAAGGTACACAGTAATACCTACAAAAAAAAAATCGGCAGTAGTCCACTCCATTCTAAACACCAAGGGATGACAAAGTTGTCTTTTGCGTATTAGAAACATCGCCATGTCCAGATTCTGATATTTGAGGTCAGAAAAACAACCTCAATACAACAACAAATGACACATCCTCAAGGGCATAAAATAATAAATTCAAAGGAATAAAGCAGCGTTTCAATTCTTACCCTCGAACTCATCCATGCAGTTTCATCTACAAGTTTGTAAAAAAAATTGCCCCAACTACAAATGGTTCGAGCTCGAGCTCCGCACTACAAACGCAAAACTTGCAAGGGTAAATTGTTTAATACTTCAACAATTGTAAAACTAGAACAGGATAAGGACTTACACATGTATGTTATAGCTACCTAGATATAGTTATTGTCCATGACTGCATAGTACAAAAAACATGTATATTTGTTTTGGCAAGTTCAAAATCCTAACCTGATGTCACTTTTCCAAGCCCTGCAAACCTGCAATATTGCATTCACATCGTCCATGGCCACGGGTTTTGTTGGATCAAAACGAGCCTCGGGTGCCAGTGCATGTAAATCAGTAAGCGTCCTCTTTTTCCTGTAGGGATCGGTGAATGGACTCAACAATGTTGTCGCTAGCCGTTTCAGTCTGCACCCTTTGCCCCCCGCATCTTGTTTCTGAACCGTGGTAGTAGCTTTTTTGTTCCCTTCATCACCACCCACAGTTAACTTGGTTTTCATGCGAGGCCTCAACTTGCCTCCCGCCGCCTCTATTTCTGTCTTCTTCCAATCCTCTAACAATTTTAAAAGTTTTTTCGAAATAACTCTATACCCATCCCCATCTTCCGGAGTAGGAAGGTTGGCATCTTCAAGACTAGGAACCTTCACATCTTCAGAAGTAGGAACCTTGTCAGGTTGTTGCTGCACTTGTTTGTCCCCAACTGAAGTCTCAATTTCAGCGCCTTCAACTTCCATGGCTGGGAAGGCTCCCACTCTATCACCGGGTACTTCTTGTTCCATTTCAGCCTCTTCTGTATGCATGGCTGGGAAGGTTTCCACTCCATCACCGTCGACCTCTGCTTCTATTTGAGCCCCTTGTGTATGCATGGCTGGGAACGCTTCCACTCCGTCACCCCAGACTTCTGCTTCCAGTTTAGCCTCTACTGTAGTCGGACTAATAGGTTCATATAAGGGTGACATCTCATTCTGCCCTCTTTCATTCATCTGAGGAGTAGACACTTCCTCATCCGCTTCTCCACCATATTGTTTTTTAACTCCTCCATCTCCACCTTAAAATAGTGTTCGATTGAAGCAATTGTGTGGGTCAAATCGCGAGTAGCCTTTATATTTTTTTTCACAATCCTTCTCTTGCTTCAAATAATTCTTGTCTACAATCCCTTCCAACTCGCGCACTCTGTTCCTAAGGCCTCGATTTGAAGTGCATAGCTTTGCCAACTCATCCTTACTGCTTTGTAATTGATGCTTCAAACTGCGCAACTCAGTCAAAGACACTTTGTGCTGCATAAATTAAATTGCAACAGTCAATATTCATACTTCATTCGTATCATATTCTCTACATTTTCATAGCAAACTGATTATATACAACCACTTTTAATTCAATAATTGCCACAATATTGGAAAAAGATCATGGTCACCTTAGAAGATGAGGGAAGGGTAGCTGTGTCCTCAACTTCCTTGTCTGCTGCTTCACTGGAACTGCTAGTATTTTGTTCGGCCTCATCCCCAAACAATTCAACAATTTCTTCATTGTTCTCAGCATCACCCCAACTCCAGTAAGGTTGTTGCTTCTCAATATCAGTGGGACGGAGAAGTTGCACATCAACCTATTATTATTTGAAAGAAATAATAAATCAGTGAACTTATTACATTTTCCTATGCATAACATGATCCTTACGAACTGAACTAACCTCAACATTTTCATAAACTTGACTCATGAGGTCGCGAAAAAGGGCCGCCGTGTTGGTCCTCCAATGTAATATTCAGGGGATGTGCCCATTGTCTTCATGCACCACGAAATGCAATGCTTCCAATGCTGGGAAGACTTCAAATGCCCAAATATATTTAGAACAATGAAACATCAATCTCTGTAAATGTATTTAAATGAACTACAACATTTTGTAATATCTGTTCACCTGAAGAGCGAAGCCAAACCCCTTTATGGTGTACTCTCTCGGTCTAGCAGTTGGCATTCTTGTATGTGCTCTCGTTCCACTTTTTTTGGTTATTTTCCTTTTTTGGGGCACTTTAACTCATTGGTAATCTGAACAGACTGCCTTCAAAAGTGAATTGTTTGTCATCGCATACGACACGGCGCCCCATGAATACTTGTCAAACTCTTCTAGTTCTTCGACCAACTTCAAATAGCGCATGTCAATGTTCACGTGCTTTTCAGTACAAAAACGGTAAAATAGACCATTCCAAGCTTTACCGCATCCTTATCATCTGTGCAATCGATAAAGGCAGTGTGTAGGTCTGAAACGGTGGCAAGTTTATTGGTGCTGAAGTATTTTCGCTTCAATGAGCAATTTTCATTTGTCGCCTAGCTTCCCAAACCTTAGCCCCGTGATGAGGCAAAAGTGTTGGGCGGTGAATTGTATCAACTTGTTACCCACAATGAATTTTATCCCATTCACCTATTTAACACTCTTAGGATGAGCCTTCCTCATCAACAACCTGTGGACAATTTGTGCTGTCCAGTTTAGGTACTCTATCAGTAATAGATTACCAAAACAACTATCCTCGAACGTCTGTAATTGCTGCCTACTGAACTTCGCCTTTATTGTTGTAATGGCGGTCCTTGGGTGTGAAAGGGCTAACGCCTTTCCTTGATATTTGTCATCCTCAGGAATCATAAGCTTAGCTTTACAAGCCATTCTTGATTTCCCTGCACAAAAAAATCATACATATGGATCATTAGTTGCCCATATTCCATGCGTACATTACTCAAACCTATACTTTTAAGTCATTTAATTATATGTATATACATATGACAAAACCAAATTTGAGTATCTTTTCTACTCTCTAACTCTCACCACACTGTACTATTATCTACTTTCCCTTATACCAAATCTACATTCCATTCCATCCATAAACCAAATACCACCCAACTATGAAAACAATTTCATGACCCAGGGATCCACTTCATACAAGGTTTGGGCCAAATAGCTAAAACTACTACCCCAAATCAATTAATGCCTCCTAAAATTTACTCATCACCATAGTTATATACAGGTGTAGTCATATGAAATATAGTAGGACACATGGAACATCAGTATTGACAGTTATGGACTCTGTGTACAAACTAGACACGTCAAAATGTTACTGCAATTGCAAAATCAACATGTATGAACATGAAATTCCAAAACAATTAATGAAGGCCAATCAAATACCAATTTCAGACAAAACCCACACAGAGTAACAAAATCACCATCAACAGTCAATCTAGGAAATGAAACCAATCAAAACAAAACAAATCTTATACAAACCCACACACATTTACAAAAGTACACCATAAAACAAGACAAGTTTTTAGACGTCGGCAATGGAGTTCACCTTCGTGGAGATGGCTTTCGCGACAGAGAGAGCAAGGGAGTGCTGTTGCTCGTCGACCGTCGACGGAGAGATAAACCGCTCACAGCGGAAGAGAGAACTCTGAGAGAGGGCTAAGACAGAGAGAGAAGTCTGAAATGTTAGGTTACCCATCAATCGCCAATAATTCCACAATAGATATGTTTTTATATGAAGGGTACTAAGGTAATTTCAAGTTCCCAAGTGATTATATCAAAATAAGATTTTTAAAGTGATCATTTGAGAATACAAGTTTTGAAAAGTGATTATATCAGCATATTTCCCTAGAAGCTTTCACCAAATTAAAGATCATCAGCCCTTTTAAATTATTGGGGTACATGGACGGTTGCTTGTGGAAAATGATCGAGCATAAGCTCGAGATGGTTGAATAAAACTTTTTGAATTTCATGGTGTAAAAGGAATTTGATGTGTTGACTTGGAACAAAACCCCGCAAATATTCAATGAATCACACTTTTTTTAATTGTCATTATTAAAGCAATTTGTTGTTACATATAGCTCATCACTGTGCTAGTAAAATTGGAGAAAATTCTACCTCCAACTATCTGCGTTGAGCTTTTACAGTCGGCTACCAAACACAAAACAAGCTTAGAGGTGTATTTTAATCACTTCCATATAAGAAAAATAGGATAAAAACAGAGGAAAACATGGGAAAAGAGCTTGCATTACATGCCTGTGGTTTTCGTTCTCTGGAATATGCAACTTGATCAAAAGAACCCCCCTCCCCCAATTTTTTTCATTTCAGCCGGTGGCTTCCAAGAGCCACCGCCGCCACCACGGGCCACGGTTGGCCACGGGATCGGACCCAAAGTGACCGCCACCTCTCCGTCTTCCTTTCCTGACTGATCTCAGCCCCGTTCCGCCACTGGTATCGCCGGAAAACATCAACAAACAGCCGGATTTTGCGTGATTTTTCGGGAGCTCGTTCGGACTCCTCCGGCCACCAAATCTTGCGATCCAGGTATGCTTTCTCATCTTCTCGAGGTTTTCTATCTTCTGGTTGTGTTATTTAGGATCGATTTCTGCGTTTAAGTTGTCAAATAAGCTATGGAAGTTGAGCCGGTTTTCGGCCTCCGATTCCGGCCACTTCCGGTGACTTTTTGGGGTAGGTCCAAGAACAAAAGTTTCTCCACTCTAGGTGCTGATCATGTAGGTATACGTATTGTCTGGCGGTTTGGAGATTTTCCGATCACCGGAATCGCTTTGGGCATCCACGCGCTTCCGGCGCGTGTGGTAGCGCGTGGCCCACTATTTGGCTGGTCTTAGGCTCCTAAAATACTCCTCATATCGTCCTGAGCACGACGGTATGCTCGGATATAAATTTGGAGATCATTTGATCATCGATCAGATATTTCATATTAGGCATTGTCCGGGTTCGATATGTTTGGACTGTTGGATCGACTCCAATTTAATATATGTTGATCTAGGCATTCTTAGGATCGTGTAGGAATTCGCGGATCATGAATCGGAGTCCCGGATGTTCCGATTCAACAACTTAAAGTTTGTGTTTTACGATAACCATCTGATCGTGCGATTGTGAGCGATCCGACCGTCCAATCCGGACCAAACTTGCAGGACGTGTATCCTAAACCTTGTGGAACCCATACGAACTTTCGGATCGGAAATCGGAGGTCGTGGGCCCTGGGGGCCCAATTGACCAAGTTTGGATAGTTAGACCACTTGGTTGACCGTGAGTCTTCTGATGTAGATTTACCCTTTGAGAGGTACTAGAACGACCATGTAAGTGAGTCTTGACCATAATTTGAGTTGTTCTAATTATGTTAGGATTAGGAGTTTGTTTTATAGTATCTTATCGAAATTCTTGGATTTTGTTATTTACAATTGAAGTTATGGAATGGGCGAGCTTGGGATATTGGATTAGTGGGTTGTGAAAGTGAGCTTTGGACTCGGCTATAATTATTAGTAGTTAATTGGTTGTAGTTTTAAAACGTGAATTATTTTCAATAATTAAATGAATATGCATGGAATATAGTTTGAATGAAAATTTGGGAAATTTAAATATATTTGTACTAGTTTTATTTAATTGTGAATTTGATTTATCTTGAGATTTGAGAGCTTGATTTGCTTTGGCGATAAGTTCATGTTGGGTTGTTCAAATTATTTGTGATGAGGTTTGGATGAATTATGGTGAATTGGGTTAATAAATAATGTTGATTATTTTGGAAGTTATATAGTTACACTATGTTAAGTACCATCCCTCAGATACTAGACTTCCCACACGTGGCGTTGGAAATTTTCCGGCGTGGGAAGAATATGTGATTATCAGGTCTCACACGTGGCGTTGGAATATTCCAGCGTGTGAGACACTTCCCATACGTGGTGTTGAAAATTTTCCGGCATATGGGAAGAATATGTGATTATCAGGTCTCACACGTGGTGTTGGAATATTCCGGCGTGTGAGACACTTCCCATACCTGGCTTTGGAAATTTTCCGGCGTATGGGAAGAATATGTGATTATCAGGTTTCACACGTGACGTTGGAATATTCCGGCGTGTGAGACACTTCCAATACGTGGCGTTGGAAATTTTCCGGCATATGGGAGGAATATGTGATTATTGGACCCACACGTGGCGTTGGATGATTCCGGTGTGTGGGCATATATGGTTACCTTACCACACGTGGTGTTGGATTTTCCGGTGTGTGGTAAAAGATCCATGTACTTGGGTTATCGTTATTTTATTATGTGTGGCGTTGGATCTTCCGGCGTATGGTAAAATAACAGGGAGATGAAAAAAGGGAATTATTTTACCATGTCAGGGATAGATTAATGTTTAAAAGAATTATGTTTGGTGCGTTGTGGTTTAAAGTAAAGGAGAAAAATAATTCTAGGAATAACTTATTTGTACTATTGGAAATGGTTGTGTACCATCTGGTTCGTGATTATGGATGAAAGAACTATGTGTGGCTTGATCCCTCAGTAAGGTTACGTAGGAGGGTACGTAGGTAGCTTGGGGTCCCACCCAGGTGCAGTCGCAAACTAAAGATAATTCTAGAACTTTAATTTAGTCGTTTGGATCTAGTCTCACTTCTTCTGGTTTTTGGATGAGTTTGGTGTTGACCTTGTCTGTGGTTTTAAGACGTGATTGAATAAATATTCATTTTTCTGTTGAACTATGTGAGTGTTGATTAATTGTGGTTGTGGTCAAGTTAGGGTTGAAACCCGTTTTGGATTGTTATACGAATTAGGCCGAATCCTTAATCTACTTGCGATTATGTTTGTTTGTTAACTATCGCATGATGGACTTTGGGAAGTTGTTTAGTGTTACTTATGGTGGGTATGCGTAAATTAGTTTGAGTTCATTAAATACATGGTTTAATTTCATTATTTGACTTAAGAGCTTTGTTGGTGGTTTCTGCTTCGAATTATTTGAAGGCTGGAGGTGTTACATCACGGGATCGGTTCCACCGTAGCACGATATTGTCCGCTTCGGACCCCCCTCTCTGTCCTTACGGTTTTGTTTATGAGAGCTCATGAGCAACTTCTCAGTGGGTCACCCATCCTGGGATTGCTCTAGTCCTAACTCGCTTAACTTTGGAGTTCTCATGACTTCGAAACTAGTGAGCTCCCAAAAGACCTCGTGCTAGATGGAGGCGAGCATGCACATATAAGGCACATCAACCCCTCTCCATTGGTTGATGTGGGATGTTACAGGAGGCTTATATGTAAACTGTATGATTTATCTGATGCATGCTGCCAGCTGTGGATAAATTGTGTTTGTTTAACAGGTTGGAAAATTTGGTAATGCCCGTTTTACATGGGAGATTTTGCCGAAATTTCGGCAGAAAGTCTTTTGCCCATTTTCCTTAATTTGGAAAAGAGGCTATAGTAATTAAAGTGGGTCTGACATCGGTGTGATGTTGAAAGTTCCACAGGATTCGTCTCGGGTTCCGAGGAATTCGGGGCTGGTCTTGTGATATAGGGTTCGTTGAGAAAGTGAGATGAGTCTAGCACACTGCTTATACCGTACGTAGTGTTAATATGGACAAACTTGCTTGCAAACTTGTGGTTTTCTCTTTGGGCTGTGGAACTGGATCTAAAATCTAAATAATTAAGAATGGACTAAAAAAATAAATTAAAATAATTGAACTTACGTCTGGTTCAGTCTTTTGTCTTATACAAACCCAAGGCCATGCTGTGCGTCTACATTCAACTCATGTAGATTGTATGCTTTACATGATGGATTAGATTAGTACTAGAATTTGATCCTTTAAATGATGTGATAAAGGAAGTTTGCCTTGGTGTTACAGACAGAGCATGGAAAATATGTTGTTTTGCGTCTTGGTATGTTTCTGGATACATTAATTCTTGATAGTTTGAGGACTTTGATATACATGAAGGCTTCTCTAACTACATGCATTAGCAGCCTATTCCAACGTAACAATTCAACACTCAAACATTGGAGAGAACGAAATTAAGTAGAACCCCCCAACAGCATGCTTTATTATGAGTACAAGTTGAAGTCTATATAGTTACAAGAGAAAACATGATCGGGTTAATTTCAAGCAGTTTCTGTAATCTGTGTTTTTTAGACAACCCGACCACTAATCCCAAAAACTTCATCTCATCATATATCTTACACCACATGATGAAGAGGCAGAAATAAGTAGGGAGATAATTATACAGGGGTGCAACCCGACCAAGCTTATTATATGTACAGTGCTAAGTGATGATCATGCAGATTATTTGTGGTTCGGAACAAAGGCAATAGCATCAGTGGAAATGAAATGGCAGATGGGAATGGTTCCGGGCTTAACGTTGAGGATTTGGAAGGACAAATGCTTTGGGTTCCATTCTGATGTGTCTAGATGGCAGATAGTTACTGCTTTAACCTTCTCCCCATCATCGCCTTTCAGGGAGAGAACATAAGCTGCTGTTTGTTTTATTGCATGGCAGTAAAACACAGCATAGGGATAGTTCTCCTTATGACACACAACGACTTTGTCACCTGCCAACTTCTTCAGTCCCGGCATTGTTGTATAGTTGTGCATGGACATGGTGGCTCCTTTTTCCAATATCTCCGTCGAGATTGCTTCAACGTTTGTTGTTCCAAGCTTCGAAGTGCTAAAATCAACCATTGATTCTAAAGATGTGGCGCAATATTTTTCCTCTCCCATAAGGCCTGGAGCTTCACACTCTTCGATTGTTTCCTTAATTGTTTTGGCTTCCACAGATGTTGGCTTCACTGAAAAATGGTTGAAAATTTCTGGTAGTTTGTTAGAGGAGAAGGGGATCGATTGAGCGCTTTCTCGTGGCAGGAAAGTAGCCGTGTTTGAATTTCTAAGGAATTGGTAGTTCAGTGTTGTGCCAGGGCGCATGTCCTTCTCCAAGAAGAAAATAGCTATGTTTTTATAATGGAGTAGATTGTCAGATGGAGAAGCACCTTTTCCATAGTGTTTTTGAATGTAACGTTTATTGCCCAATGGGAAAATTTCAGGTTCGCCCCTTCCATAGTGTTTTTGAACGTAATGTTTATTGCCCAATGGGAAAATTTCAGGTTTGCCAACAGCATTCACCATATTTGTGCTCTTTTCTTCATTTTTGGAGTCTGCAAATTATATATCAACGTCATTTGTGAGTGACACATTTGTGAATATGTTGCCGTACGTAGTTAACTGATAAATATATTCGTCGAACAAATTTTAGTAAAATGGCAGGTAGAAGAGATATCTAAGATTCTAAAGTGCTCAACACAAACCAGGATGCAGAAGTTCACTGATAGATCTTGGCATCTGTGTGTTTGGCAGGACGGAGTTCCAGTAAAGTTGAGGTGCTGGTTGAGCAGCATGGTTTGCCAGTGCGACCGCTGCTAGCTGCAACATTAATTCGAACTCTAATTAAAATCAAATCTCACAAAGTGTAATTAATTAGTGGACGACACTTAAGTACGTACTAAATAAAATCGGAGAGAAGTATAGGAACACAAAACTTTCATTTGTATATATAGAGTCCAATGAGAGAGAATGGAAAAGTTAATCAAATTGCAGAGCTTACACTGAGAATAGCAAAGATGAGTGGGAGATGAAACCCCATTAGGACTGAAATTAACTTGGCAACAGATGTGGCTAGTGGATATGAAGCAAGAAATTAAAGAAAGTCGGAGCTGGCTCTTATGGTAACAATAGCAACTGGCTTCACCATTTTATAGACGAATGATGAGGGGTACCCAGAAGTAACACTCCACCCACCAATACTTCCCACTGCCTCACTCACTTAAATTCATTTGAGGTAAGTGGCATGATGTGATGTATCAGACATAATTCTGAATCAAATCTTCAAAAGGTGCCGAAGGTTTTTTGAGATAAAATCTTCAAAAGATCATAATGGACGTAAGAGGTTAAATTTGAAAATAATAGTACACAATAGGTTTTCAATCGAGAGGGGGTGGAGAGCCCACTGGGAGCAATAATTTTAGGTCGCCATGTCATCTAAGACTTGAAAACAAAAAAAATATGTCCATATATAATTAAAGGGTACGATTTCTGCTTTATTAATTTTACTTGATTTTCCGTGGTTCAGAAAATTCCTAGAAAACAAAAGATCTTATAAATCCAGCTAACCATGTTTCAGCCCTAGTCAATGACTTGGAGCACAAAAAATCTACTTCACACTTTGTAAGAGGGCATGCAAGTGCATGGAGGATGGAGCAATAATATTTATTTTATAATATATATGATAATAGATTTATTTTTATTTTATTTTTTCAATATATATATAAAACAAAAAAAAATATGATTGAAGATTTACACAATAGGTTTTCAATCGAGAGGGGGTGGGGAGCCCACTAGGAACAATAATTTTAGGAGGACATGTTATGAAAACAAAAAAAAATATGTCCCTATATATTTAGAGGGTACAATTATTGGCATGAGCAATCCTACAATGCATCCTCTAGATATTTTCCCTTTCCATTATGCTTTATTAATTTTACTTGATTTTCCTTTGTTCAGAAAATTCCCAGAAAACAAAAGATTTTATAAATCCAGCTAACCATGTTTCAGCTCCAGTCATGACTTGGAGCACACAAAATTTACTTCACACTTTGTAAGAGGGCATGCAAGTGCATGGAGGATGGAGCAATAATCTTTATTTTATAATATATATGATAATAGATTGATTTTTATTTTATTTTTTCACTCCATATATATATTAAAATTGGAAAGCCTCCTGGCCTACACATATTGGTCTTGTGGTGTAGGCACTAGCGGATCTGTTAAGGAGCAAAGAAGTGCAGCTGCACCTCTCCTCGCCAGAAAAACTATTGTTGGTGCTTGAAATTGCCCCTTTGCTCCTTAATTCCATCTTACATTACTCCATTTACTTAAGTTTACAATGTAAATAAGGAAGTACCCTCCATTTGGATTCAAATAAAAATACTAGAAAATCAAATTCCCCCAAATTAAAATTTGAAAAATCGGTTTTAGTGCAAAATACGATTTAGGCTAAAAATGATAGCTCATTAAGTCAATATATACTTCATAATAAAATCCAATAAAATCAAGTTTTCTTATTTGATGTGTAAGGAATAAAAGCCGCCAAAAATTATCTTGAGAAAATGATTATTCTGAAAAACCATTTTTCATACTTAGTCAATATTTTTACATAGAACAATTTTTCATGTATGATATGAATGAATAAAGGGACCTAAGGTCAATCTAGGTAAAAAGCCTTAGATGTTCAATCCACAAAGAGTTTTTAACATTTCAAAATTGCACCTCCACTAAAAAATTCTTGGGTCCGCCAGTGGGTGTAGGTGGTGTTTGTGCCTAATAAATCACGGTCGTCAGAAGGAACCTCTTCTCGGCCGTGGCACCTATTCATGGACTGAAACGGCCACGTTTCGTCAGACATTTAGCCTTTTCGAAAGCAGAAGAAAATACAAAGGCAGGATCTTCTCGGCCTCACAACCACGGCATTATGGGTCGAGGCCGAGGTCCATGAAAGACCCGGCCGAAGATACTGTGGTCAAATCGCCACGTGGCCTCAGGGCCCCACACCCCGTTTCATGAAGAAGTGCCTCTGACCGCCCCAGAAAAACCACTGCGCCTTACAGCTTGAGGTCAGGTCACCAACCACTGGACCAGAGCATTAAATGTGTTCCCACGGCCAAGGGGGCAGAGCCCACGATCAGGGCGGTGGCCGAGATTTGTCGAGATTTATGGGGGTCACACCACCATGCTTCTCAACCCAGACCACCATGCTTCACGATCCCAAATGCCGATTTGACTACCCACTTGCCCCGATCAGACTCCATCATGCAGATATTTTTAAGCCATCAGGCAGATCTTTTTTCAGCCTCGATTAGCCCTCCAGGACTCCTCCTATAAATACTAAGCTCAAGACCACGTTCAAGGGGTTCAAACACCAAACCAAAAGCCTCCCATGGAGCAACTTATATTTTCTGCAATGCACTTTCAATACCTTTACATGCTTTCCTAGGAGTAGTGGTAGATTGTAAGGAAAATCTATTCATCAATATATCATACGACCCTTGATTTTTCAAGGCACCGGAGCATCATCCTTGTTACCGCCTCATTCACCCCATATATCATACGACCGTCGCTCTCTGAGCAACGCGCCGGAGCACAGCCCAAAATCCACCAACACCACCACTAAACGGCCTTGTAGCTCAGGCCGTGAACCTGACGGCCGAGATAAGTTCCTCTCTCGGCCACAATCGTTTGACTAGAAGTCTAACTCCAAACAGGCGCATCATTTGAACATCTTTTACCCAAACCCCATCACCATATCAACGCACAGTAGACCGTGCTGGCACGCCCGCGAACAACCGCACCGCATCCAAAAGAAGGACGTCGCGTGTTGACGCACATCCCCTTGGCCCGGAGCACCAGGCCGCGAGATTTGCGACGGACCAACAGGTGGTGGCTAAGGTGATAAGTATTCCGCAGCCTCCCCTTCCTTGTTAGATTACAAAAGCTTGCAGACGTCAGTTTGTTGTGGATTGATGGTAACATATGCATTACTCCATTTTCTGTCTTCTTCATTGTCTCCCAATTGTGATGAACAACCCAAGATGTCTGCCAGATGTGGATATGGTTTGTCTTGAAAGAAACCCAAATAAAGAATCTTCAAATTAAGGTATATAAGATGATCTACAATCATGCTCCCTATTTTTTAGTTAAAATTTAGCTAAAAATACAAAAAAGCTATTTTAGGAGCTTTTTATAAAATTTGAACTCTAATCATACTCCCTAGTTTAGAGAGTCATAAGTACTTTAATTATGTTTTAATTCAATATAATTGGTCCATATGTATACAAAATAATATAAAAAAATAATTTGATTTAATTAAAAGTTTAAAATATGCATAAAACAAAGCAACATTAAATTATAGGGAGTTACTAAGAGTCCTTTCTCTCTCCTCATATTTAGGAGCTCCTAGAGGTCTCCCTATTTTAAGAGGTGGATAGGGAGCGTGGTTGGAGTTGTACTTTTCCAATTTGTCTAAGGAGATGGTTTATGGAGCTCATTGTGGATGCTACTTAACCAATTAAAGAAACCCAAAAATCTTCAGTACGACGTAACATATAGGAAGTTTGTAAAGTATAACACTTTGTAGATATAGGAACATATAGGAAGTTTCTACTAAAATTATGATGAATCTCAGCACCGCAAAGAAATTAATTTTTGTAGAAATTGGTAATTTTCATAGGCACAAGCAATCACTCTTTTTTTTTTCTTTTTTTTTCCGATAAGACTAGTCTAGAGCATTATCAAATACATTTAGTCCATTACCAAAGGTATAGCTATTGTCCCCTTTTGATTTTTTACTTTTTTAGAGTTATTACCCGTATAAAGAATTTAGCATTTTCCCATTTAATAGCCAGAGATTGAAGATTTATTACCAGAGAAGCTGATGGTCTCAAAAGTTGATTTCAGAAAGGATCTCACTAGCCTCAAGGTCGGTTCTCAAAATCGAAACTTCTGCAACACATAGTAGGAAGTTAGGGCATCAAGCTTTTTGGGAATCACACCTTAGAATCGAAATTCAAAGAGAAATCAAAACTAACAGATCCCATTTTGACTTATATCTCCATTTTGATTGATGCCAAAAGAATGTTTCAATGAACTAGATCTAACTTCCTACATAAACAATGAAAACAAAATCCCGAACCATATAGTGATCAAAGCAACTAAAACCCTTTTCTTATCTTCTATATTCAAATCTAAAAACAGCCTGTAATGAGCATAAAGTTTTCTTACCCAACAAAAACATTATTGAATTTCTGAAAGCATACAAGAGTAATGCAATAATATTTTCATCAAGTAAACCCAAAACACAAAATATATCCAAAACAAAATCATAGTTAGGAAAATTGATATCACAGTGGAACTCAAAATCACAATGAATAGAGAATAGAGAATTAGAATCATAGTCACAATCGCACTCAAATCAAACCCAAATGAAATTAAAACTTACATTGAAACCAAAGAGAAATAGAAAGCTCACATGATATTAGGAGAAAACCTAGAAATCGAAACCACAGAGACGAAAAGGACGACAAAGAGGACACTCGCTCGACGAAGAAGATGGTCTCGCTCGCCCTAGTCCCTCACTCTTGTCTCGCTCGCACTGGTCTCGTTCGGATTTTGCTCGTCTCGTTTTGTCTTTTTTGTTTTCCTTTTGATGTGGTACCCGAGCGCATTTTGAAAAATAAAAATAAAAAAGTTTAAAAAAAGTTAATTGGTCACTGATGTATTAAATGAGAGAAGTAAGGCCATCTTGGCATATGTGTTCATCACTAACTATATAATTTAAGTTGTTTTCAGTGACTAATTTAAATAATGGTATGAAGATTTGGTCATTAAAAATTTAAAAATAGGGGTCAATCATTTTAGTGACCATGTAGTATTATTAGTCATTAAATTCACTGTATTTGTAACCATTATTTATGTGGTCACAAGGAAATTGGTCACTACTGACCTTTTTTTTTGTAGTGTAGAATACCCACACTACTACAAAAAGTGATAAAGACGACCAGAAAAAAACGACGGTCTAAGTGAAAACCGTCGTTGTTTTTTAAAAGACGACGGTTCTATAAAACCGCCGTGTAATAACACCTTAGACACCTGAAAAATGGAGATTCAAATGGCTATTCCTAAAACACGACGTACCTAATTAAAAAACCGACGTCTTATTGAAATAGGATTTCTGAGTAGTAAAATCAAAGCCAACAAAGAACGGCAGAAGTTATGAACCGACCGACGTAGAAAGTAAAGACGACGATTTCAAAAAAAGCTGCCGTTTTTACCCAGAAATTTACACGACCAAGTTTTCGTATAAGGCGCTGTATAATTACAAATAAATCCACGGCGGTAAAATACAAAATACCGCCGTATTAAATTAATGTCCAACTACGGCAAAGATAAATATAACGACATCTTTCTCGTATAGTTCTATGACGGTATCTTTAAATCTCACCATGTTGGGGTTTTCATTTAACGACGTATTATAAAATTTAACGTCGTATTTATTCACTTTATACGTCATACATTATATTTAAACCGTCGTCTTAATAAGAAATTTTTTTAACAATTTATTTCTTGGATTTTGTTATCCTACGTCGGTAGATCTACTTAATGACAAGAATTGAAATAACCACGACGGTTTATATAGAAAACCGCCGACATAATCAGATTTTTCTGAGATCACAAGGGTTAGGAAATCTTACAAGATGGAACT
>NW_007362547.1:67075-78866 GCF_000346735.1 Prunus mume
TGGCTTCTCAAGTCAAACAAGTATTTTTTGTTGACGACCCGATGCATCGTGGTTGGTCGGTAGTGTTATCAATGCCTAATAGAGAATATTGGTGATGATGTCTTAGGTGATGTGAGAATTGAGTGTGAGCCATTTACTAGGGGGATGCCAAATGTTGACACATTTGATGAAGTGGTGGGTGAGTTAGGGAGTCAAAATATTCGAGATGGGTTTGAAGATATATGGATTGAATGATGCTTTATGTAATTGGTAGTGTATGACATTAATTTTGTAATATATTGTAATGTGATTTCTTCACTTTCATTATACAAGTTTTGGCCACAAAACAATTAGTACAAAAATTACTAGTTCCAGATTACAAAAACGACGGTCTTGATAAAAATGTGGAAAGCAAACGTCTGTTCTAATACAAAACGACGTTTTGGAGCATTCAACGACCGCAATATATTTACCGACGTCTTAAAGCAACGTAACAATGAAGAACCACGACGCTATTGTGAAACAGTTATTCAGGATAACACGTTGGAGAAGCATAAAGAACCGTCATGTAATTCAAAATAACACGACTCCAATCCCATAATACCGACGTCTAAAAGACGAGATCTCTAACCTGAACGTTACAAAAGACGACATCCTCATAAATTTACCACGTCGCATGTTCTTTCATAAACGAAGTGGAAAATGATGAATTCACGACGGTATTTGAAGTCCATTGGTAAATTTGTCGACGTTAAGATATATTTGGACGTCGTTCCTTTAAAAAAACAACGTTATATTGATGTATCCACGTCTCTTTTCTTATGATAATGTCGTTAAAATTGCTTTAAACGGCGAATTTCGGATCAATGCCGTCTAATATGAATTAGACGACGTTAATTTTGTTAACGATGACGTATAAATTATGAAACACGGCGGTCTTTTTCATGGTAACGACGTTGTATTAATGACCCCAACATTTTTTCCACGTCGTTTATTTTCAGATCGTGTCGTTAAAATTATTTTACACGGCGGTGGAATGAGAAACGATGCCGTTTCAGAGTCATTACACAACGATTATATTTTAAAATATGACGTATAAATTCTGTAATACGGCTCTCATTTATTTGGAACCGACGTTGTTTATGTATTTCAACGTCGTCTCTGTACATACATGCGTCGTAAGTAATGACCCTAACATCTATTTCCACGTCATCATTCATAGAAAAATCGAAGTGGAAAATTTATTTTACGACGGTTGTTGGAAATGTAGTGATGTAGTAGGTGTCAATAACGTCGTCTATTATGTATTTAAAGACGTCATATTTTTATTTGTCGTTAAAGGTTTATTTAACGGCATTGAGTTTTAGTTCTCGTCGTTGTATGTGTATCTTGCGGCCATGTTCTATTAATATATGTCATATGTTTCCTTTTTAACGACGTTTTTTTGTTAGAGTTGGTCGTCTATTCTCATCCTCGACTGTTTTTTTATGTCTTTTTGCAGTACAAAGACGTCGGTTTTTATTTGTTGATGACGTTTTTTGTTTTAACAACGACGGGTATTTACCGTCATGGTTTTGTTATGGAAAAGATGTCGGCGGATTCCACGACCATTTGAAAATGGAATACACGATGGTGAATTCCCGTCGTGTTTTTCCTTTTTTGTAGTAGTGCCAATTTTAAATTTAAACTATAATTAAAGATATATAGCAAAGGAGATAATGGGAATAATACTTCTTGTTGACAAAAGGAGAGGAGAAGATGTTGTTGCCAAGTTGCCCACCCAAGATAATAGAAGATTTAGTCAATAGAGGGAGAATTTGACCCCAAAAAAAGAGAGGGAGAAACTTGCTGCTATGGGGTAGCAAAGAGAGAAAGATAAACAATAAGTCTAATAGCTAAAAGAGAAGGGGAGAGAAGATATCGGACCACCTGAATGGATAACATATGTGTAGGATTTACTTTTAATTTTTTTTAAATTTTAGGATGGGCTTATAACATATGTAGATTTTTATTTTTATTTTAAAAAAATTTGGGCTGGGCAGGCTAAGTGCCTGCCCTGTGTATAGCACCGCTCATGGGAGCAGTAATCTTTATTTTATAATATATATTATAATAGATTGATTTTTATTTTATTTTTTCAATCCATATATATATATATTAAATTCGAAAGCCTCCTGGCCTACACATATTGGTCAATGTATGTGGTGGCTAACTAAGGTGATAAGTATTGCGCAGCCTCCCCATCCTTGTTAGATTACGGAAGCTTGCAGAGTTCAGTTTAGTGGCGGATGCAGGAATTGCCACTCGTGGGGTCACAAAAATAGTGGCAGCGACGGAGACGGTTGTTGGTGAACGGCAGCTAGCACTCTTGGCGGCGGTGTCAAGGGATGAGATAATGGTGGTGGACAGGGACGGACCCAAGAATTGCAAATCGAGCAAGCTAAATTTACCTTAAGTACAAATATATTAAGAAAATTTGGTGAGTGTTTGTGGATTTTGGTTGGTTTTTGTAGATTTTTAGGCTTGAACAATAGATTGTATGAACTAAAAACTAGAGGTAACCCACAAGAGTGACTTTTTTTTTTTTTTTTGATAAATTATAAGCCCTTGTTGCTATTTTATTATACGACATTTGAAATAGAGAAAATGATGGAATTATTGATAATATTGTTGAAATATTTGGAATGAATTGAAAGAAAACAAAGAAAAAAAGAAAAAAAGAAAAAAGGAAAAGATATTTATTATATTTCCCCTCTCTCTTTTTTATTCTTTTTTCCTCTCTCTCTCTCTCCTCCCGTCTTCCTCTTTCTTTATTCTTTTTCCTTCTTCCTTTTTCCCCTCTCTTTTTTTATTCTTTTTCCTCTCTCTCTTTCTTCTTGCTTCTTCTTCTTCTCCATGGGGTCACTTCCATGGCTGTCAAGGGCAAAAACCAGTCCCTACCACTAAACTCCAGATCTGCCGTGGGGTCATGGTGGATCCGCCACTGCTTCAGTTTGTCGTGGATTGCTGGTAACATGTGCATGACTCCATTTTCTGTCTTCTTCATTGTCTCCCAATTGTGATGAATAGCCAAAGATTGTCTGCCAGATGTGGTTGTGGTTGTGGATAATATGGTTTTCATCTTGAAAGAAACCCAAATAAAGAATCTTCAAAAATCTTCACTACGACTTAACATCTGCTGTCCACGTCACTGTTGTTTTACCAGAGTTATAAGCCATCATCACTACCTTTTTTTCGTTCGTCTTCAAAACAACAAGAAGAACAAATCCATTAATTTATACTTGATTAATATTAATAATAAAAAATCACAAATGAATTGAAATGTTTGATAATAATGTTTACCTAACTTGAGGGAGAATCATGGAATAAATATAGTAAGTAACAAGTGAAGTGATCAAACACTAACACATGTATGTAAAAATTTCTATCAAATGTCAAATTGCCATTTAAATCAACGAATTCAGATTTAACGTTTTACAGTAGAGCTCATTTTTGTCGAGAAGAAGTGTAGTCTTCAGAAGAGAGTAGAAAAAAATGTTTTGTAAACTCACATGAGTAATCTTTATTAGTGAGTGGAAGAGAGACGTAAAGCAAAAATGAAGAAAACTTCTAATTTCTACTAAAATTATAATGAATCTCAGCACCAGAAATTAATTTTAGTAGAAATTGGTACACATAGGAAGTTTGTGAAGTATAACACTTTGTAGATTTTTGTAGAAATTATGTGCTTCAGAAATCTTGGGCTTCTATTAAATATTTCAATTTATGCATACATTGGTGAGAAGTCCAAGTTCGGCGCCTTGGGCTTAACTTAAGATTTTTTTATTTTTTATTTTTTATTCCTGATAAAATTAAGAATCAACTATCTAGGCTTGGGACAAGTTCTGTTGAAATTGAGCCCAAACTAATCAAACTATCACAAATCCAATAACCATGATCATCAACACACCCATGGAAACACTCAGCACACCCAAACTTGTTCAAGCTCAGCCGACACCCATGCAATTCCTCAACACACCCAAGCCACTGCCATCTCAAACTTATCCAATATATGCGTACTATAGATCACGCTTTAGTACAAATTCAAATACTTAGCCCAATGTTGCCATGAATGAATATTCATGCAGAACTGATTAGTTCAGGTACTGATGTAGATTTGTGGGTTGGAACGGTTCCTGGCTTAAACTTGAGCACTTGGAAGGCCACATGATTGGTGAATACTTCGACCTTGTTTCTAGTAATAATAAAGTCGGAAAATTTTGGTATTTTCCGATACTTGCCAAAACTGAAACAACTTTTTCGGTTTTGAATTTTCCCATTTTCTAATCTTAAAAATCAATTACTAAAATTTAAAAAGAAATTAGAGTGCCCTCCTTTTTTATAGTTCAAGATTACTTTGAGTGCCCTCCTTTTTCGGTAAATACCAAATGGCTTGCCTATTCGAGTGCCCTCCTTTTTTATAGTTCAAGATTACTTTGCCAAAGGATCAAATCACTTTTTAAATTACGTCGCATGAGTAAAATTTAGGTAGATGATAAGCTCTCGAAAAGTCCCTTAATAGAAACCAGGCTGCAGAAGTTGACTGATAGCTCTTGGCATTTGTGTGTTTCGCAGGACCGAGTTCCAGTAAAGTTGAGGTACTGGGAGAGCAGCATGGCTTGCCAGAGCCACCATTGCCAGCTGCAACATTAATTTGAACTCTCATTGTTACGTATGAGATCACAAAATCAAATGAATTATTAAATTAAAAGATAAGTACTAATTAGCACATTTTTCCGCTTAATACTCGTATTATATACGTACATATGTATTTTTCAATAATATTTTTATTTTCTATATACGATTTAAAGACTCGGTGAAATACAAGTTTTTAAAAAATTAAATGTACACTACACATTACACATGTACATACATATTTTCACATTTAAAAATATTTCTTTTATACAAAATTTTGAATAATACTTACAAAATTCATATATTATACACCTATTATTCACATATAATTGAATAAAAATAATATATGTTAAAAATATTAAAAATATTATATAGTAGCTGAACTTTTCAGTTGTATATCTTGTAAAAATTTTGCCTATTCATACTTTTCCCCTTCCGTATTTTACTAACAATGAGATATTGGAAATATTAATTATCAAATTGCAAAGCTTACATTGACAAATCCCCCTCCCCTCTAATCTTGTACTTAAAAAAGCTTACTGAGAAGAGCAAAGATGAGTGGTAAATGGAAACCCATTAAGACGGCGGCTAGACATGGAAGAAGAAAACCCTAGAAAGACCCCATGAGCTCTTCCTACTGTTATTGTGCTTGGTTTATTTGTTTGTCTTTGCGTGAGGTGTTAACAGATACCCATAGCTATACAAAGGATCTCCCATTTATAGAATAGAATGTGAGAAGGTTAGAATAGAATTTTTTTTTATTTAGTAAATTGAGCTTAGACTCATAAAATTCATTTTAAATCACCTACAACCCTTTCCTTTAGTTTTCTATTTAAAATACCCAATTTTTTTAAATAATACCCGATGACTAGGATTCAACTAGGTAAGTTACCTAATATAACTTAAAATCTGATTTATTTTATTTTTAGGATTCCAAAATTACCCCTATTTATAAGTTAATGTGTTATGGGGGGAGTAACTAATGACACCCGTTCAATTTGGAAATATCTCCAAATAGTTGTAATGGATGTAGGAACTAATTTAGAAACTTATTTGAAATTAAATATTAAATTCCACATTAAAGTATTAGTAATCTATTTTTGAATTAATGGTGTTTTCCTTCTATAAATTACGACTAGTAATCTATTTAAAGTATTAATAATTTAAATTCAATGTTAAATTTAGGAATTAATGTTGTTTTATTTTTATGAATTATACGACTAGTATTCTTTTTTATTATAGTTTTATGAATAATAGTGTACATTCTAATTATGTTGAAAAATAATTTGATAATCTATTTATTGTTTTGTTTTAAAAATATTTTTTAATGAACCTATTTTTTCTCCAAATATTGTACCTATATTTTTTTTATTACTTGTTTTATGAAAAATAATTTGATCATCTTTTTATTGTTTGTTTTAAGAATTTTTTTTTAAAATGAGCCTATTTTTTTCTCTCAAAATAATGTACCTATTTTTCTCTCAAAATAATATACCTATTTTTTCTCTCAAAATAAGTTGTGGAAATGAAAAGCTCAATGATGGGCTATATATAGGAAGAAGCTCCATGATTGAATTAATATCTTCTATCTACCCTCTTCCTCGCTATAAACACATATGGGGCAGACCAGCACATGGACTCGGGTTGACAAGAATAAGACAAACAGCGACACAGACCTAACATTCATACTTGTTTTTTTTCTTTTTCTTTTTGGTTCTTTAGATCCAGTTGCACATTCCAAAGAAAGAAAACCTCGGGCACGCAATGCAAGCTCTTTTCCCATGTTTTCCTCTGTTTTACTCCTAATTTTTCTTGTAATAATAAGGGTTTAGTGTAATCAATGATGGGCTATATAGAACTACTTTTTTGTTTTATATGTTTGAGACAAGTTTTGCCAGATTGAATTAATGTCTTCTAGCTATGTACCTTATCTTTTTGCCGGCCATGAGTTGAATGTAGACGCAGAGCATGGCCTTGGGTTTGTAAACGACAAAAGACTGAACCAGACGTAAGTTCAATTATTTTAATTTATTTTGTAGAGGCTCGGAATCCCCAACTACCATTTGTTTAACAACAATAGTTAACGTTTGTTTAGAGAAGGAAAAACACTTGATGTTTCATGTTCTAAAGGGTTAGATTATTATAATGGTAACCTCTAAATATATAGGGACATATAGGGAATTTTTTGAACCACGGAAAATCAAGTAAAATTAATAAAGCAGAAATTGTACCCTTTAGTTATATACGGACATATTTTTTTTGTTTTCAAGTCTTAGATGACATGGCGATCTAAAATTATTGCTCCTCGTGGGCTCTCCACCCCCTCTCGATTGAAAACCTTTTGTGTATTATTTTCAATATTATCTCAAATTTAACCACTTGTGTTCATTATGATTAACCATATATTTTATGGACCATCCAGCTGTGAGGTTTTATCTCAAAAACCTTCGGTACCTTTTTCCCACATCCCACAATTGTATATTCACAATTATGTCTGATACATCACATCATGCCACTTCCCTCAAATGAATTTAAGCGAGGCAGTGGGAAGTAATTAAGCTCTATATTGGTGGAAGCCAAAACAATTAAGAAAATAATCGAAGAGTGTGAAGCTCCAGGCATTAAGGGAGAGGAAATATATTGCGCCACATCTTTAGAATCCAAGGTTGATTTTAGCACTTAGAAGCTTAGAACAAGAAACGTTCAAGCAATCTCGACGGAGGTATTGGAAAAAGGAGCCACCATGTCCATGCACAAGTATACAACAATGCCGGGACTGAAGAGGTTGGCAGGTGACAAAGTCGTTGTGTGTCATAAGGAGAACTATCCCTATGCTGTGTTTTTGTGCCATGCAATAAAACAAACAGCAGCTTATGTTCTCTCCCTGAAAGGCGATGATGGGGTGAAGGTTAAAGCAGTAACCATCTGCTATCTAGACACATCTGAATGGAACCCAAAGCATTTAGCCTTCCAAATCCTCAGAGTTAAGCCCAGGAACCATTCCCATCTGCCATTTCCTTTCCACTGATAGTATTGCCTGGGTTCCGAATCACAAATCTGCATGATCATCACTTAGCACTTTACGTATAATAAGCTTGGTCGGGTTGCACCCCGTATAATTATCTTCCTACGTATTTCTGCCTCTTCATGTGGTGTTAGATATATGATGAGATGAAGTTTTTGGGATTAGTGGTGGGGTTGCCTAAAAAACACAGATTACAAAAACTGCTTGAAATTAACCCGATCATGTTTTCTCTTGTAACCATATAGACTTCAACTTGTACTCATAATAAAGCATGCTGTTGGGGGGTTCTACTTTCATTTATATCAAAGTCCTCAAACTATCAAGAATTAATGTATCCAGAAACATACCAAGACGCAAAACAACATATTTAATCCATCATGTAAAGCATACAATCTACATGAGTTGAAAGTAAACGCAGAGCATGGCCTTGGGTTTGTATAAGACAAAAGACTGAACCAGACGTAAGTTCAATTATTTTAATTTATTTTTTTAGTCAATTCTTAATTATTTAGATTTTAGATCCAGTTCCACAGCCCAAAGAGAAAACTACAAGTTTGCAAGCAAGTTTGTCCATATTAACACTACATACAGTATAGGCAGTGTAGAGGCTCGGAATCCCCAACTACCATTTGTTTAACAACAATAGTTAACGTTTGTTTAGAGAAGGAAAAAAACTTGATGATGTTTCATGTTCTAAAGGGTTAGATTATTATAATGGCTTAGATTTAACGAAATACAGGTAAATGCGTAATGTCTAAATGTAGAGGCTCGGAATCCCCAACTACCATTGAAACATAAGAAACTAAAATCTTCAAGAAAATGCTATCAAATGAAAAAACAATAAATAAAAAACAAAAAAGGAAGGGAATTTGCACCTGCTATGATGGGTTCAATGATTTTTTCTTCTTCTTTTTGTTGTGGAAATGAAAAGCTCAATGATGGGCTATATATAGGAAGAAGCTCCATGATTGAATTAATATCTTCTATCTACCCTCTTCCTCGCTACAAACACATATGGCGCAGACCAGCATATGGACTTGGGTTGACAAGAATAAGACAAACAGCGACACAGACCTAACATTCATACTTCTTTTTTTTCTTTTTCTTTTTCTTTTTGGTTCTTTAGATCCAGTTGCACGTACCAGAGAAAGAAAACCACAGGCATGCAATGCAAGCTCTTTTCCCATGTTTTCCTCTGTTTTCCTCCCATTTTTCTCTATTTAAAATAAAAAAAGATATACGGAAGTGATTAAAACACACCTCTAAGCTTGTTTTGCATTTGGTAGCGGACTGTGTAAAAGCTCAATGCAGATAGTTTGAGGTAGAATTTTCTTCTAGTTTACTTGCACAATGATGAGCGATATGTAACAACAAATTAACTGCAGTTGCAGGCCCCAGTCATTTAAAAGGACCGATGGTCTTTCTTCTTCTTCTTTTTTATTTTATTTTATTTTATAAATATTTATTTTTATAATTATAATTATTTTTAATTTTAACGAAGAAGGGCCGATGGTCTTTAATTTGGTGAAAGCTTCTATCTACCTACGCTACTATATGGGACGGTGTTACATGACGTCGCAATGTCGTAGGGGAAAAAAATAATAGTCAAAGTTTCTTATTATAATGTTAATACGTGCATAGCAAAGAGCTTGTACCTTTAGTAGTTAAGAGCAGTTATTCATTCACTTGAGATTATGTGTTCAATCGAATCCCCTCTCCCCAATATTACTTGTATAAAAATAATTTTTTTTAATAAAGACATTAATATTGTATTCTATAAAGTTTTGGACATGTTTTATATTGTTAGACAACCCACTTATACTTTGGTGGTGCCTAGTTATATTCAATTCGTGTGTATTTAATTTGCCACTTACATTGAGGCTTAACTAGCAAAGGCACCCGCGCCATGCTGCGGGGTTTGAAACCAAATTGCATTCTTAAAGATGTTTGAGAAAAATCATATTTTAAAAGAAGAGTTGATAAATTTTCTTTAAAATTGAATCATAATTGAAGACAATTATGAGAAAGGAAACTTTGCCCAAATTCAATGCAATCAACTACCACTTAATATAGAGAAATTGAGTGGGGAAATAAGTTGTCCATATTAACACTACATACAGTATAGGCAGTGTAGAGGCTCGGAATCCCCAACTACCATTTGTTTAACAACAATAGTTAACGTTTGTTTAGAGAAGGAAAAAAACTTGATGATGTTTCATGTTCTAAAGGGTTAGATTATTATAATGGCTTAGATTTAACGAAATACAGGTAAATGCGTAATGTCTAAATGTAGAGGCTCGGAATCCCCAACTACCATTGAAACATAAGAAACTAAAATCTTCAAGAAAATGCTATCAAATGAAAAAACAATAAATAAAAAACAAAAAAGGAAGGGAATTTGCACCTGCTATGATGGGTTCAATGATTTTTTCTTCTTCTTTTTGTTGTGGAAAAGAAAAGCTCGATGATGGGCTATATATAGGACGAAGCTCAATGCTTGAATAAATATATTCTATCTACTCTCTTCCTCGCTATAAACACAAATGGGGCAGCCCAGCACATGTACTTGGGTTGACAAGAATAAGACAAACAGAGACACAGACCTAACATTCATACTTTTTTTTTTCTTTTTTTTCTTTTTTCTTTTTGGTTCTTTAGATCCAGTTGCACATTCCAAAGAAAGAAAACCTCAGGCATGCAATGCAAGCTCTTTTCCCATGTTTTCCTCTGTTTTCCTCCCATTTTTCTCTATTTAAAATAAAAAAAGATATACGGAAGTGATTAAAACACACCTCTAAGCTTGTTTTGCATTTGGTAGCGGACTGTGTAAAAGCTCAATGCAGATAGTTTGAGGTAGAATTTTCTTCTAGTTTACTTGCACAATGATGAGCGATATGTAACAACAAATTAACTGCAGTTGCAGGCCCCAGTCATTTAAAAGGACCGATGGTCTTTCTTCTTCTTCTTTTTTATTTTATTTTATTTTATAAATATTTATTTTTATAATTATAATTATTTTTAATTTTAACGAAGAAGGGCCGATGGTCTTTAATTTGGTGAAAGCTTCTATCTACCTACGCTACTATATGGGACGGTGTTACATGACGTCGCAATGTCGTAGGGGAAAAAAATAATAGTCAAAGTTTCTTATTATAATGTTAATACGTGCATAGCAAAGAGCTTGTACCTTTAGTAGTTAAGAGCAGTTATTCATTCACTTGAGATTATGTGTTCAATCGAATCCCCTCTCCCCAATATTACTTGTATAAAAATAATTTTTTTTAATAAAGACATTAATATTGTATTCTATAAAGTTTTGGACATGTTTTATATTGTTAGACAACCCACTTATACTTTGGTGGTGCCTAGTTATATTCAATTCGTGTGTATTTAATTTGCCACTTACATTGAGGCTTAACTAGCAAAGGCACCCGCGCCATGCTGCGGGGTTTGAAACCAAATTGCATTCTTAAAGATGTTTGAGAAAAATCATATTTTAAAAGAAGAGTTGATAAATTTTCTTTAAAATTGAATCATAATTGAAGACAATTATGAGAAAGGAAACTTTGCCCAAATTCAATGCAATCAACTACCACTTAATATAGAGAAATTGAGTGGGGAAATAAGTTGTGAACAATGAAATATTATGTATATAATGTGTACATTAATGAGATGAATGAATTGAAAAGGAAAGAGCATAAACTCTCATGTGGAAGTAGGAGAGGCAATTTTGGAACTGGCTTGGGCTTTTTTCTTCTTCAAACCAATAATTAGTAAATTGTCAGAATCTGACACATTTTCTTCTCTGGTTTTATGTTTATCATCGGCAAGACAAACACTTTCATAAGAGATTTCTATACCATTTGAAATGGCAAAACTATGAGCTTCTTGCCTCATCTGATTTCGTTTGCTATCTCTAGTCCTTTTACGCATTATGCACAGAAATTTAAAACCCCAAGCAACAGATTGATAACTGGAAAGGAGAAAAAACATGCATTTATACAATTTTAAATTATAAGCAAATGCACCGTGATATTGACAGAACCACAGAAATGAGAATTTTCAAATGTCATAATATTTGGCAATCAATAAGCTACAGCCACCATGCATGCA
>NW_007362547.1:78899-93044 GCF_000346735.1 Prunus mume
TGAAAAATGGATGAGACACTAACTTGTAGTCAAAGAAGCTATCAAGCACTTCAAAAAACAGCAACACAAAAGCAGGATCACAACAGCTATCTAAAATACAAAGACAGAAAAACAAAATTAGGCTAATAAATATAATTTTGGTTTTGCTTGTGAGATAAGACAGTCTCAATTAATGAATCTGTTTCAATACTGTTTTTCGTATTGAAGAATATTAAGAACCAACAGAAACTATTTGTTACATTTCCGTTTCTTACACAAACAAATGAAAACATGAAAATATGACGATACGAATTGAAGACTGGTTTCTTTTCAAATTCCTTGAGAGGAAAATCACATGTTAATTGGTTGAAAAGTAACCAACACCATAAAGAGAAAACTAAATAAACACATCACAACTCATTTCAAAATCCATATGCATGCAAGACAGTGTAGACCAATACCAAATGTTCTGTTAAAAACAAATTCGATAAAACCAAACATCAACCAAACCCTATATAATTAGTTAAGCCAATGTGGTCAATTTGTTTCTGGAAATTAGTTCAATGGCCCATAATTGTGACTTGAAACCAACCATTTGCAGAGAAGCAATTTGAAATAAAATTAAGCAACAATCAAAAGAAAGAAAAATAAAGACATTCTAGATTCTAAAATAGTGCTCTGAACAACCTGGTGATCCCCAATTGGAGCATTAGTGCCACATATGCTACATCTTTGACAGTGTTTTGATATATAGCCAACCTTTTTTAAAAAAAAAAATCTCATCCTCATTGTTAAAAATTGATGATCTTTTCCCACTTTAAAGTTATTTCCACTATGAATAGAAAACATAAAAAACATTTATTAAGAAAAAGTTCTTTCACTAACTGTATTGCAATGGAGATGCTACACTGTCTATTTAAAAACTATTAGATGCTGCATTTGAAATAAAGAGTATACGATTACTGATTATAATGTCATGCTTTTTAATAATGTGTTCTTTAATTTGAATAACTTTGATGCATAATAATCAAACACCGTGTAGCTGATTTACATGGGTTCTTATTAAAAAGTTAATGTATATATTCGCAGGGGATGCTTTGATATCAAACTTGCATACCAAAAGTTCATCATTAAAAAATTAAGAAGAACAGTACATATGCCTAAATGATCAACACAAATGGGAAATTGATGCCATTGGCAATGTATATATTCGCAGGGGATGCTTTGATATCAAACTTGCAAACAAAAATTCATCATTAAAAAATTAAGAACAGTGCATATGCCTAAATGATCAACCAACACATGGATGGCTGGAAAGGAAAAAATAAACATGGATGAGTTAAATTACAATATTTTTATTACATCTATATCCTAATCAAGCAAAATGGACGCACACCAACAGTATTGTAGCTATATAAATAAAAAATTTCAAAACAAACATATGAAAACGAATTAAATACAATTTCTATAGCCTAATCAAACAAACCATATAAGCAATAAGATCACAATGATAGAAATAACAATTTTCAAAGACACAATATCCAAAAACCAATTAGCCACAGTTGATATGCTAGACTTCTTCAAAAGACGAATAGAAAACTGACCTGTTGTCTAGCATCAATGGGAAGAGCTACCAAACAGTCTAAAAAACAGTTAAACAGCACCTGTAAAAAACGCAAAAACCAAAAACTCAGTTTCTTCTTCTCATAAGGCACATAATCCTTTTTTTGCGTTTGAAAATTGTTGAAGTCTATATTTGTACGGTTGCCATCTTTCTTTAGGACTTGAAGAAAAAATAAGAAGCACACACTTATCCCAACCAATTGTCAATTGACACCATTAGCTAATTCCTATGCTCTATTCACAAAACTTAAAACAATTAATTGGAAATTTCAGCATAGAAACTCACCTCCTGCTTAACATAACCGAAAACACCAACCAAACTGCTCTATCCAAAGCAACAAAAGACCACCTGCAAAATATCAAAAGAAAACATGGTTAAAAAATAAAAAAGCAAAAAAAAAGAGAGAGGGAAGGAAGTCGGTGAACAATGAAGTCGGTGAACAATGAAAACAGAAACTATTGGAAGAAGTACCTCATTTCAAAATTTGTAGCTTCCAATCAAATCAATCATTAGTATTATTATCTTAAAAAAATCACAGAAACTCAGCAATGGGTACTCATAAAATACCTGCTGGCAATAGAGGCGAGCTAACAATTGTATTTGGAGCAGTCAACATTGGCATCTTAATGATAAAATCACCTGAAAACACGACCCTTTGCGTAATAAAACATTATCTTAAAAAAATCACAGAAACTTAGCAATGGGTACTCATAAAATACGTGCTGGCAATAGAGGCGAGCTAACAATTGTACTTGGAGCAGTCAACATTGGCATCTTAAAGATAAAATCAACTGAAAACACGACCCTTTGCACATTAAAACACACAGATATATACCTAAATAAAAACACATGCTTATTAATTAAGATTCAATTAAACGCAATTGAAGAAAACTATGAGCAAAATTTATCCAGTGAAAACTCAATAAACAGGGAGATATTGGTTTTAGGGGGCCTTATCACATCGTAGTTTGAGATATGCAACAGATTTCTTAGGTTCTGACTTCTGATCTCTTTGCACGATGTGATTGTTAGTTAACCCAAAACAGCCTTTTAGTTATTGAGTTTTGCTTCAAGTCATCAATTCTCAACATATCAATTGGTCCTCATCATCATCATCATCATCATTTCTTGTCATCTCATTTCATCATCATAAAACAGATTTGATTATAGACTCAATTCAACATTATCATATATCAAATTGAAAACTTGGGTATGTAAACCAAAATCTATTACACCACTGCCATTTAAAATAAAATTCGCCCAGATTCATAGAAGAGTAGAATTGCAAAAGTACAAAAGGCAAAACTCCTAGGCATTGACTTGCCACGTTGTTCAGATTACAAATTGAGGCAGATTTTAAAAGAAATTTACCTCAACCCAGAACGGAAAACAGCCAAAGCAAACAAACTGAGACAGAGCTCTGCAAAACCCAGAAGAAATTGATCAGGTTTCGAATTCTATTTTACCTCAAATATCCAGGAAAAAAAAACCCCAATCAAATTTATCAAATAACAACCAAGAATAGAACAGAGAAATAAGAATTTCAAAAACACTACCTGTGGGTGTTTGAGAGAGAAAAAGCGAGAGCGCGAGCAAGGGAGAGAGAGAAAGGAGGAGGAGTGGTCGCCGTAGCCGGTGGTTGGTGGTTGGAGGAAGATGGAACCGGAGCTGCTGTAGAGGGGGATGAAGGAAGTGAACCAATGGTTAGGTGAAGAATGGAAGCGAAAACTGAAGTCGGTGAACTATGGCTGTGTAAAACAGTCGAAGCCTCCAGATGTGGACATCGAAGGACCAACAGCTATCCCATTTTACCCCTGAAGCTATCCAACCAGCTAGTTGAAATCCAACCAGACGCCTCTCAACCCTAAACATCCGCTAGTTACATTACATCCCAAGGAAAGAGAGGGCAAAACGGGAAAAACACAAAATCATCAGCCAAGGGCAAAATCATAATTTTACTGTTCAAATGGGGAGAAAAAGCTGGCTGAACAGTTTAAAATAAAGGCATTTTCATAAATTCACTGTGCTTAAAAACAGTATTTAGTTGGATTGAGCTTTAGTATATATATAATTTTATACTAATTTCTCTAGGGCAATGATTTCCCCACTCCTATTTTATCCACTCACTCATTTTTTAGTTACCACTCATTTCTCTACCATAACTTTTGCTTTTGCACATTCTTTAGTCTTTAATATATATATGTTCTAATAAATGATCTTACCCACTTCATTTATAAACGATTTTCTTTTTGAGTCTGGAAAATCGACATTTTGACAGAGAGTTGAAAAGCACTCTCCAATTTTAATGTCAACAATTACATAAATTTAACGACAACAATTACATTTAGCAATGCAACCTAAAAACTCAAAACCTTTGCGCCCCTTTCTGCAACGCAGATAGCAGAGTGAGGATATTGGGATAAGAATCAAAACAAAAGCCAAAGGAACTGAGATAGCCTACTAAACAACGCCACCATTTTGTTTGGTAAGTATTTAATAAGATTTCTTGCTCTACACAAAGTGACAGGACCCGCCCCGAATTCCTCGGAACCCAGGACGAATCCTGTGGGAGTTTCGGCATCACCCCGATGCCGGGCCTACTTACTAAAGACCGAGACTTTCTACCAAAATTTTGGCAAAGTCTCTCCTGTAAATTGAACATTTCCTAAATTTCAACCTACACAAAATTCACAATTTAATATCCCAACAGGCAGCATGCACAATATAATTTTATGCAATTCATATGTTCGGCCTCCGGCCTTCACATGAATGGAAACAGAACCTCCTGCAATGTTCTTAAATCAAAATAACGCATTAAACAATGCAAATAAAATAAACTCAAACTCATTTACGAATGCCCACGGAAAATAACATAAATTAACTTCCCAAATTTTAAGCATGTGAGGTTTAACCTCCAACACAAACGCAAGTAGTTTAAGCATTTGGCCCCAAATCGTGCATAATCCAACACGGGTTACAATCCTGTCTTGCCTTAACTACACTTTAACAACACTCTCACTTAAACTAACAAAAAGAGAATAATCATTAAACCCAGCCTCGTTCTGAAACAAGCTTTAAAACCACCGACACAGTCGGCACTAAACTCATCCAAACACCATAACCAATGAGATTAGATCCAACAGTCCGAATATATCGAAACCGGATAACGCACAATAGGCTTAATCCGTTTAGGGTTCAAACGTCAACCGAATTGGAATCCGAAAGTATCTACACGCTCATGAGGACCAGGACATCACATCGGGAACACAATGCCCATTTTCTACAGTGCCCACGCGCTGCCACACGCGCCGACATCCCGTGTGCACCATAACCAATGAGATTAGATCCAACAGTCCGAACATATCGAAACCGGATAACGCACAATAGGCATAATCCGTTTGGGGTTCAAACGTCAACCAAATTGGAATCCGAAAGTATCTACACTCTCATGAGGACCAGGATATCACATCGGGACACAATGCCCATTTTCTACAGTGCCCACGCGCTGCCACACGCGCCGGCAGCCCGTGTGTATCCTAAGCAATAGCGGCTACCCGAAAAACTCAAAACTAAGGGCCAAACTTCCTACCCTAGGTGTAAAACCTTATTTGGAGACACTTTTGTTTTTGGACCTACCTCAAAAAATGATCGGAAGTGGCCGGAATCTCAGCCCGAAATCGGGCCAAATTTTGGGAAGTGGATCTCTTTCTGTATTCTCTCCCTGTCCTTTTTCCATCACCAACGTAGTGAAGAAACCAAAAACAAGAGAAAGTTTGTATTGTATGTTGAGCAGTATGACTCCTTGTCTGTTAGTTAAACTTTTCTGTGTGCTTGTAGGGTGATATGTACCAAGTATTGTATTGTATTGTGAAGTGATGAAGCAAAGAAATACTACACCCTGCATTACAAAACTACACCAGGCTGGGGTCAAGTTTAAGTTGGGATCAAACAGAAACTTATTCGATATACGATTCAACGATGGGATTCTAGAAATTCTGAAACTAAAAATACACGATTACACAGAGATCACACTCTGTAACCTCCTTGCCTTTGAACAGTGCCATTGCAATGACAATTACATAAGTGATTATGTTTCACTCATGGATGACTTTGTGAACACCGAAAAGGATGTGGAGTTCCTTCTGAAGGATGGGATTGTCGAAAATATGCTTTGGTTACTACAATGAGGTGTGCACTCTGATTAACAACCTCGGAAGAGGAGTTGCTGTGGATCGTAAATGTTTCTACTTTGCTACTCTTTCTGAGCGCCACAATAGCTACTGCGGAAAGCCTTGGAACAAATGGAAGGCAAATTTGAGGCAAAATTATATCAATCAATGTTTTCAAAGACGAGGCGTATATGTGAGGCGTTTTTAGTAGCACTATGCGAGGCATAAGCATTTTGAACATTAATTTATTTTAATAAGAAAAATTTATGAATAATACAATACAATTAAATTGTACAACTAATTCTTATTCAACCATAATAATCTTTTAAATATAATCAAATATAAGTACTAATTGTCATTCAAAGCATAATAATCAATCCCAAAACATAAAATATTTATTCAACATCAAAACAATAACATAATTCACACATCCCACTCCTCAACACTAATATCATTCAAACTAACATCACCATCTTTCATCTATTCTTCTCCAAATTGGTTTATACAAGTATGATACATGTACATCAAATTTCTACTATATCACATAAACGAATAAGTTAACTAATATATTTAAAAAAAAATTGAAAAAAATTATACGGAACTTCAAATTACAGTTGCGAAGAATTAGAGAGAAAAATAAAATGACTTATTTGCAGTTGAAAGATGAAGAGAATTCTTGAAATTGATAGAGATTATCTGGTAAGGGTAGAAATTAGGGTTGTACTATACAATATATATATATATATATATATAAATCCATGTTTTAATATATTAATTTAAGGAAAAAAAGAAGAAGAAGGTAAGTAGAAAAGCTACAGCAACTTGCATGTTTCATTAACATATTTCCCACTATTAATTCTTCTTGCCTTAAAGGTAAGATAAAAAAACAGCAACTTGCGTTTTTTTTTTCAACACACTCCAAGTGAAACGACGTCGTTTCACTTTAATATTGTTTTCAAAACACTACAATCAAAACGACGTCGTTTCATTAACCTAAAAATAAAATTAAAAAAAAGGAGTCGTCTTCCTCACAGACATCTGCAGACTCGCAAATTTCTTCCGGTTCAGAAGTTTCTAGATCTGGCTTGCCTTGCTCTGCCTCGCTCCACCTGGACATGCCTTGCAACGCCTCCTCACGCCTTCCCCGCGCTAAATGTGCAACTCGCTAAACAGCCGACCGCCTCAGACGTTTTCTTGCCGTCTTGCGCCGACGCGCGCGAAGGCATGCCTTTGAAAACATTGATATCAATACACCTTGGGCAACTATTTCTGTCATTGCAGCTGTTTTGCTCCTAATACTGACTTGCATTCAAGCAGTGTGCTCTATTATTTCTGTTATGCCTTCTAAGAACCAGAAGCATTAGTCTCTCCTTAGTTCACCATTTTCTCCCTATTGGTCCTTTTTTTATCTTTCTGTATCATATATGTTAGTAAACTAAGTGTGCTGTGTTGATGTTAGTAGAGTAATTAAAGCAATTAATATGCTTGTTTTATTTGTTTGTTTGTTTAGAAGGCATAGCGAGATTGATCTTGCTTCTGTTGTAGAATTTCTAATTGTGTTTGCGTATGCTACATGCAATAAGCTATAGAGTTAAGTAGTCCTTATACTAAGTGTGAGAGTTCTAGAGTTTGTCTCCTGTATGGACGAATGATGAGGCTCTAGAAGTAACACTCCACCCACGAATATAGAGCTTAATTACTTCCCATTGCCTCACTCAGTTAAATTCATTTGATGCAAGTGGCATGATGTGATATATATCAGACAAAATTGTGATTCAAATACAATTGTTGCATGTTGGAAAAAGGAATTTGATGTGTTGACTTGGAGCTTTGTTAGGTCTGAACAAAACCCCGCAAATATTCAATGAATCACACTTTTTTTAACTATCATTATTAAAGCAATTTGTTGTTACATATGATATAGCTCATCATTGTCCTATTAAAATAGGAGAAAATTCTACCTCAAACTATCTTGCATTGAGCTTTTACACTCGGCTACCAAACGCAAAACAAGCTTAGAGGTGTGTTTTAATCACTTCCATGATAGGAGAAAAACAGAAAAAAAAATATTATTTTGCCCTGCATTTAACAGAAAAAGTTAACAAAATTGATGGCAAGATCATTTGTCTTAACGAGAGTGAAGTTAAAGGACCATGTAAATAATTTTGAAAATTGAGGGACTCAAATGCAAATCGAGTTTAAATTCAGGAACTAATAAAACAATTAACCTAAAATCTAAATAATTAGGAATTGAATGGCTCCAACTAAAAAAATAAATGAAAATAATTGAACGTAGGTCTAGTTCAGTCTCTTGTCTTATACAAGTCAACCCGAGTCCATGCTCTGCCTCTACATTCAAGTTTCAACTCATGGCCCGGCGAAAAGATAAAGGTATGTAGCTAGAAGACATAAATTTAATCTGGCAAAACGCCTCACATAAACATTAAAACAAAAAAGTTGTTCTATATAGCCCACTAGGAGAAAAATTATATTTTCATCTACCAGAGGAACCAAGTAATCGACCAAAGGGAAACCAACTTGGTCCTTCATACAGGTGCCAGTTTAACTCACTTCCCTTTTTGTTCTTGTTTTTTTTTTTCCATTTGTAGTACATTTCCATTTTCTTGAAGCTTTTAGTTTCTTATCTTTCACGGTACGTTGTTCGAAACTGGAATTAAGCAATGGCTATGCGAATTGTGTACTTGTGTGTTTTTATTTTCACTGGAACTTCGGTTTGTATGTGTGTGTTTTGACTAGTTGCATGAGAAATCTAGAAAGGAGGATAATACTATCTAGGATTCTAGTAATAATATAGCTAAATCTAGCTACAACCATTTTCCATATAAAAAATGATAGCTAACCTATTCAATTTAGTTTTAATTATTAAATTACTTTGATGTCCTATTGAGTGTCTTATGTTTTTTTTATGAGGTTTTGGGATATTTGAGCTTGTTTTAAGAAATTGATGGCAGTTATGTAATTTATAGGAAGTTTGAAGCCTCTTAATTATGTTGTAAATGGGCTTTTGCTGTGTTTCTAAAGTCCATTTCATGTGGGTTTTTTTCTTAAAATTTGGGTCCTTAAATGAGGTATAATAGTGAATTTCCCAAAAAAAATTTGATATGTTGACTTGGAACTTTGTTTGCAGTACACAAAACTCCGCAAATGTTGAAGCAATGAAGCTCTAAACTAATCTGACTTCTAAAGGAATCACACTTATTTTAATTGTCATTATTAAAGCAATTTGTTGTTTAAATGAAAGATTAAATCAACTTGTTCTTACATATAGCTCATCATTGTGCTATAAATAGGAGAAAGTTCCACCTCAAACTATCTGCATTGAACTTTTCCAGTCAACTATCAGAGGCAAAAGAAGCTTGGCGGTTTGTTTTCTCAACATTTATATTTTAACAACCCGGTCCTTAATTAATATTTAATTATTAATTTATGCAAATAAAAGACCACTATACCCATAGAATATTTTATTAGTTTAAAAGTTGACTTTTTGACTGGGAAGGAATTTTGGGATTTCAGTTATACCGTTGCGTAGAGCGCAGCGAGATGAGTCCGTAGACACGTAGTGGACTCAAATCGGAATTGTAACGAAAGAGTTACGATTAAAAGAAGTTCAGTGGCATAACCGTAAATATTTCAAACTTCGGTTTTTAAAATCCCGAAAAACCCAGATTTTTCCCCTCTCTGGAGTTCGAGTAGCCGACTTTAGGAGAGGATTTCTCTCAGCTCCAACCACCAAATTGAGCAAGACCAGTGCCAAACGAACCACCTCACTCCCCTTTTTCAGTCTCAGCCCATCCCAGCCATGATCCGCCAGTGTGGTCGCCGGAATCAGCCACGAAACAGGCGGTGGTGGACAGTTTTTTAGTAAACTTTCGGGAGCTCGTTTGGAAGCCTCCGGCCACCAAATCGGACGAGGGAGGTATGGTTTTCTAGCTATTTTTCATGCTCTAGCTGCTGGTTGGGTAGGATTTCAGAGATTTCAAGCGTAGATCATTCGATTGTTTAAGTTAGGTTTCAGTAGATTTTCGGGTCACTGTTTCGGCCACTTTCGGCCAGTTTTTGGGGTATGTCCAAGAACAAAAGTTGTTCCAAATGGGGTATTTTACCTACGTTAGGAGTTTGGACCGGTGGTTTGGAGTTTTTCAGACCACCAGGAATTGATCAAGCCACCCACGCGATGCCGGCACGTGTGGCGGCCCGTGGGCAGATTGATAGAGACCACTTTCAGTTCTAGAATGATCCTTGGGTCGTCATGAGCGCGTAGGAATTCGCGGATCTCAATTTGGTTAACGTTTGAACCCCGAACGGATCTCGCATAATACTCTAGAAATGTCAGCCCTAGAGTGAGGTTTACAATAAAACAACCAGTTACAGGTCAGGAACAGAGGAAAGAACTACGTGTGGCTTGATCCCTCAGTAAGGGTACGTAGGCAGCCTACAGTTATTAGGCGCAGCCACGAGTTAGGGGCTTAGGGTTTATGTTACTGTTTTCAGGGCATTTTGGTCATTTACGACCCACGGTTATCAGATATCAGTTTTAAACAGGTTTCGACTCGGATTCCAAAGTGAAAATTGGGTCAGGTCGTTTCAATTGGTACATAGGATATCCTTTTAGGCGAAGGACGTTGTGTTTGTTCTTCTTATCGGTAGTGGTGCTAATTAGCACGACCAAGTTGGATTTAAAATTTGCATAGAGTTTTAATGCATTTGATGTACTAGGCTATAGAATGCAACACAATTCTCCAAGGAGATGTCAAATACTAAACTCTAAATTGGGTATAATAATGAATCTCTCAATTTAGGTATAAATTTAATATTGGAATGATATGCTAAGTAGAGAGCAATGTGGTTAACCAGCTAACTAAGTAGTTGATGCATATATTTGGTGGTTGAAAAGGAAGTAGTATGTAATGGTAAACCTAAAGGGTATTTTCGATAATTAGAGATTATGCAATATTGAGGATTGATTTCTGGAAAAATTGAGAAGAGAATATACGCAAGGTTTGTGAAACAAGAAGGACTTCAAGATGAGTTTCAGAATATGGTTTTTAAACCCACCTCAGGAGTACCCCTCCTCCCCTGGCAGTTGCCTTGAAACAGTTTGTCATTTATGATAATGCCCCACGAGTTTCGGGAACATCCGAACCGTGTGGTACAAGGATTGCGGCTCAGTTGATCTGGTATCTCATTGCGGCTCAGGCTGACTAATAGTCCTCTGCGGCATGCGAGGAATGCGGCTCGGTTAACTTTGTGTTTCCGAGACCTGCGAGGATGGAATTGACGGTATTAAAGGAATTGACGGATATCAGGAATTGACGGAATATCAGGAATTGACGAATCAGTTATGGGGGTACACCTAGGTGGAGAGGATTTAAGTTTTGAGATGCTTTTAAACTAAATTAAGGATTTTATACAGTTACCATTATTTATTTAAACATCATAGTTATTTTACAAGTAATAGATGGAGTATATATATGCATGTATATATATGTATTTACTTATGGACTTTATTTATTTTAGTTTCGTTTGCTTTAATTTTTCTTAGTTTATTTTATTTAATTTTATTTAATTTTATTTCATGTAAGTTGTTGGCTTTCATATTTTACTATTGGATATGGTATTAAACAGTTCTAGTAATACTAACATATTTTGCCCCACAAGTCTTATAGTTATCCAGACTGTGGGAGCCAGAATTGCGGATCAGGTTGACCAGATGTCTCCTGAGTCCAGCAAGGATTACAGAACAGGATGAATTATACATTCAATGTTTTTCAGCAGAGCTACTATTTGATAATCATGCATAAGTAAGAATTCACGAGTTAAAATGTTTGAGGTTGCCATAGTATTTTTATTGATCTCAAAGTTGACATGAATCTCCTGAGCAGATTGAATTATTTGATTTGTTGCAACTTGAGACTTGAGTGCTACAATGCATGAGTTCAGTACCTTACTATAGGCTTTTAAACATTTTAAACTTCATGTTGCTGAGCTAGATTATCAGAGTATTATTACTGAGCTGAAAGTTGAGATTGATTAGCAGATTTATTTATTTGGTTTGTTACGACCTGAGACCTGAATATTATGATGTTTGATTGCTTGGCTATGATTTAAGGCTTCTGATATATGAGTTATATAAATATACATGCTTGTTTTACAGGTAGAATGTTTTTGGAAAATGTTTAGTTTACAGGGGAGACTCTGCCGAATTTTCGGTAGAAGTCACACTTGAATTTCAGTTAATTTCAGTTAAAAAGGGCAAATTAGTCTTTTGTGCCCAGCATTAGCCAGGTGTCAGGCACTCGTAGGAAAAAGGAGAATTTTAGCTAAATATCAGATTAATGGCAGTAGACTTTTAAATTTATCAGAAATTCAGTTATTTATCATATTTTTTTTTTCAGAGTTTTATGTTTTCTTAAGCCACCTCAGGTATCCAGATATAAATAGGTTGCTTTCAGATTTTACTGATTGTCTTATAGATACAGTTATTGAGATGCAAGTGGTGAGTGCAGTATTAGAATAGCAGACTTGAGAACCCGAGTAGCAGTCGTGGGCCTAGTACCCTCACCCCCTCAAGTGAAGGTTAAGTAAATTTCGAGGACGAAATTTTTATAAGGGGGGTAGATTGTAACAACCCGCTCCTTAATTAATATTTAATTATTAATTTATTCCAATAAAAGACCATTATACCCTTAGAATATTATACCGTTGCATAGAGCGCAGCGAGATGAGTCCGTAGACACGTAGTGGACTCAAATCAGAGTTGTAACGAAGGAGTTACGATTAAAAGAAGTTCAGTGGCATAACCATAAATATTTCAAACTTCAGTTTTTAAAATCCAGAAAAACCCAGATTTTTCCTCTATCTGGAGTTCGAGCAGCCGACTTTAGGAAATGATTTCTCTCAGCTCCAACCACCAAATTGAGGAAGACCAGTGCCAAACGAACCACCTCACTCCCCTCTTTCATTCTCAACCCATCCCAGCCATGATCCGCCAGTGTGATCGCCGGAATCAACCACGAAATAGGCGGCGGTGGGTAGTTTTTTAGTAAACTTTCGGGAGCTCGTTTGGAAGCCTCCGGCCATCAAATCGGACGAGGGAGTTATGGTTTTCTAGCTGTTTTTCATGCTCTAGCTGTTGGTTGGGTAGGATTTCAGAGATTTCAAGCGTTGATCATTCGAGTGTTTAAGTTAGGTTTTAGCAGATTTTTGAGTCACTGTTTCGGCCAGTTTCGGCCACTTTTTGGGGTATGTCCAAGAACAAAAGTTGTTCCAAATAGGGTATTTTACCTAAGTTAGGAGTTTGGGCCGGTGGTTTGGAGTTTTTCATACCGCCAGGAATTGATCAAGCCACCCACGAGCTGCCGGCGCGTGTGGCGGCGCGTGGGCAGATTGGTAGAGATCACTTCCAATTCTAAAATGATCCTTGGGTTGTCACGAGCGCGTAGGAATTTGCGGATCTCAATTTGGTTAATGTTTGAACCCCGAACGGATCTCGCATATTGTGTGATTTCCGGGTTCAATAGTTTCGAACCGTTGGATTGTAACCATTTTCGGATATGTTGACCTAGGTAATTTCAGGATTGTATAACATTTGACGGATCGTAAAACGGAGTCTCGGAGACTCCATAAATGTCAGCCCTAGAGGGAGGTTTACAGTAAAACAAACCAGTTACAGGTTAGAAACAGAGGAAAGAATTACGTGTAGTTTATCCCTCAGTAAGGGTACATAGGCAGCCTACAGTTATCAGGCGCAGCCACGAGTTAGGAGCTCAGGGTTTATGTTACTGTTTTTAGGGCATTTTGGTCATTTACGACCCACGGTTACCAGGTGTCAGTTTTAAACAGGTTTCGACCCGGATTCCAAAATGGAAATTGGATTAGGTCGTTTCATATATCTCTATCATAAATATAGCATGCTTTATGAGTACAAGTTGAAGTCTATATAGTTCCAAGAGAAAACATGATCGGGTTAATTTCAAGCAGTTTCTGTAATCTGTGATTTTTAGGCAACCCGACCACCAGTGGCGGATCCACGTTGGGACAACAGGGGTCGGACGACCCCTTGGAAGGTTGGAAAAATGGCCTGGGACTCCATTGAAGCCCCCTTGGACAGCTGCTGGAAGCCCCCTTGGATGCACGCCATCTGCTCGATGAAAGTCCCAGGAGAAGAGGCAAAAGGGCTGCGCAGCTGCGCTACGCCTTGCGTGCGCGCGCTGCGCCTAATTTTTTTTAAAAACTGCCTTGCCAAACGACGTCGTTTGGCAAAGGCTCAGTCAAATTTTTTTTAAATGACCTGGCCTCAAAACGACGTCGTTTTGAGCCAGTTAAAAAAAAAAAAAAAAAAAAAACAAAAAA
>NW_007362548.1:3084-23328 GCF_000346735.1 Prunus mume
GTTGTATAGCATCATAGGAAATCAAAAAGAACTAAAATGTAGCAGTTTGGAAACTTATTAGACAACGGTTTTTATAATAAATCATGGTCTTTACAGATAATTAACGATGGTTTTTATAAAAAATGGTCGCCTATTATAGGTAAAGATGACGATTGTTTTTTATAAAAAAGGTCGTCTATTATATGTAAAGATGACGGTTTTTAAAAAAAGGTCGTCTATTATATGTAAAGATGATGGTTTTTTTAAAAAGGGTCATCTATTATATGTAAAGATGACATTTTAAAAAAAAAGGATCGTCTATTGTGAAGTAAAGATGACCTTTTTTTTTAAAAAAAAAGGGTCGTCTATTGTATGTAAAGATGACGGTTTTTTATAAAACAACTGTCGTCTTTATATACAATCCACGACGGTTTTCATAAAAAACCGTCATCTTTACATACAATAAACGACGGTTTTATTAAAAACAGTCGTCTTTCCTCCTATAATTAACGATCTTTACCTCTAAACAATGACAATTTTCTTTAAAAACCGTCGTCTTTACATATAAACAACGACAGTGAAAAGCCGTCGTAGTTTGACACCCAAATAGATGGCAGTCGATTTCACGACGGTTGTAAAACCTTTTACACGACGGTGGTTTCCCGTCGTCTATTTCGATTTTTGTAGTAGTGAAGGGATGCATTGTTTGGGGTGACAACTCTTCAGACCAAGGAATGCATTGTTTGCCTTTTCAGATTGGGATACCTTTTTGGAAAGGGTATTTCATCATCTATAAATACAGCAATCCTCCTACACTTTTATTCATTCAATTAATTCTGTACATACAGACTTTCATATATAGAGAGCATTAGAGTTTTCAAAAAGAGAGGTTCCTACATAATTTGGTTCAAAGTTCCTTGTGAATTGCATTGCTTCTTTCACAAGGAGGGGAGTCGTTGTATCCTGGGAGGCGAACGCTAGTGAACCATAAGCACTAGTGTGGGGCGTAATTCGTCTTAAGGTCAGAGTGTCTAACACTCGCCTCAACTCAATTAAGGTTCTTCTAATTCAATTCTCCTCTTGTAAAACTCTGTTTTATGTGCAGTATTTATTTTGTTTATTTTATAGCAATTATACCCTATTTTTCCAACAATCTTAAGACGAATTAGTTTGTGTTAATTGCTATGTATATTAGTCTGTGGTTATGCATTTAGATGAAAAAGTGTAAAACGATTTTGATGCGTATTACAGTTTCACTGCATTGTTGACTTGAGTTTGAATTAGTTGGTTATTCATTCAAGTGTTTCATTACTTCTGGGTAAATATTTTTTTTTATAATTGGATTTCTGTTCAATTTCTTTTTGTTTTATACAATTCAAAGTTGCAGACATCTAAGTTATCATAATAGGACCCACTGATCAATATTGCCACAAAGAAAGTCTGATTGCATTCTCTTTCTATTGTTAGACAAAGTATATATATTGAAAATTTTCCCTCTGAATTATAGCATCGTTTTTTCTTATTTTTCTGTTTGGCATTTGTTTCTATTGGACATCGAAATCTGGAAGTTTTGCTGTGTTAGGCAAAACAAACTTTTGTGAAGGCAACCCATTTTATGTCAAAACATATATTCTATGATTTTGTATAGAATATTAGGTTCATGCAATGTGCTGGGGCTGTTGGAGATATATAGACCCATTTGGTTGGATTCTTTTAAGTTAGAAGGTGCTATTACAGCATTTTCAAACCAACATTGATATCTTCCAGGAGGCATTTCCATGTTGCAGTCCAATAGAATTGATATGCGGGAAAGTGTACAGACCCACATGCTCTCTATTACGAGACATATTAATTTGTTTACAGTTCAGAAATTTGCAAAAAAAAAATTTTGTAAATTGTGTGGGACTTTGTTACTCTGTATGAGAAATGAGAAACCATGTAGGACTATGTTAACAATCATAGCTCATGCCAGCAACCATGCTGGTCATGGTTAGAAACCAATCAAAGTATTTCGAATGAGAGGTACTTGGTATGAAAACTTTGAGGTTTCAAAAGGGGAAAGCTAATTAGTAGTTCTATTACAAAGAACCTAAGAAGTGAAGATATTTTAAGAATAAATATCTCCATTGTACTAACTACAGAATGAGATGCATTTGGACAAAGGGTACCAAAGCCTTACCCTATGTATAAATTGATGTGCACTTTATAAAGGAAAATTAGTTTTATAATGATTTGCTTTAATCAATTAATGAGGGTATGGTAACTAGAACATGTTAATTATGTTATAAACATGATTCTATTACTAATGCAACATTAAATTGATTTAAAGGAAATTATAAACTAATACTATAGAACTATTATCTCACTCTTTAAGGATAAAGTAAAAGTTTTCTACTTCTTAGGCATATGAAAAAATGATTAACAGATTGCTTAATACCTTCCACAATTATGTGAAAAATTGTGGGGGTGACAAACTTGAGGGAAGATTTGGAATTCTATTTCCTGACAGAGAAAATGGAAGTTTTCTAGATTAGTTCATAAGCACCACGTTTTGTGGAGAGAGGCTTTGATGTTCACAAGAGTTTAAATTTCTCTTATACAATGTATGAGAATGTTAGAGACCTTAATATAAGTACCACAAATGTGGGGGTGTCCAACTGAGTATTAGAAGGTTACTCAGTTGACACAATTATTAAGTCTTAACAAAATAAATTAATGTAGTACAACTACTCTTGAATGGAATTTATTTCCATATATGAAATTATGATGGCAACATATTACATCCAATATTTAAAGGTCAGACTAGAGAGTTAGTTGATCATCGAGGGGAATGGGAGTATAAGCCTAAATATTTAAAGTCTCCATAGTGGATACCCAACCTAGCTGACTGGAGATCCCAAGATCTAGGTTCAAAACGGACAACCAAATTATGGATGACTAAGTAGTAGCACTGCCGAGATTACATCTCCTACCCGTATCCTATGATGAAACAGTGCTGCCTGTAGTGTGTTTTTGAGTAATCTTTGATTTTAATGATTCCTATAGCTTGGAAATCTAAGTGGGGTAGTGCAGGATACTCTTAATAAGAAGTCACCTATGTGAGTGTGAAATGAGGCCGTTTCTATGAGAATTTTTTAAGGCTTCAATTCTCTAAAGCTCCCATGAATACCAGGAATTGCTTAGGGCCAAAACGAGCACAATCGATCGAACCAGGTATGTTTAGAAGGGTATTGTGTGAGTGCTATTGTCTGGGTTTACACAAACGACTGAACAGTTCAAGACACCACGTTCACTGATTAGCCAAGTAAATCCGATAGTATTCCACTATGGAAGGTTCAAGGCCAAAAGCTACCTATCCAGATGCAGTATTCTTTTAATAGGGACTCTCTCTAGTGTCTTCATTTTTTGTTTGCATGTTGTTGAGTCAATTTCCATTCATGTGGGGGATTGTTGGAAATTTAATATTAACTAATATTAATTTTCCTATTTGAATGGAAATTAATAAAATTTATTGGGTTAAGGACATGACCCTTGGGTTAAAGACATCTTCACATGGGGTGGTGACAACTCTTCAAACCAAGGGATGCATTGTTTGCATTTTCAGATTGGGATACCTTTTTGGAAAGGGTATTTCATCATCTATAAATAGAGCAATCCTCCTACACTTTTATTCATTCAATTAATTCTCTACATACAGACTTTCATATATAGAGAGCATTAGAGTTTTCATAAAGAGAGGTTCCTGCATAATTTGATTCAAAGTTCCTTGTGCATTGCAGTGCTTCTTTCACAAGAAGGGGAGTCGTTGTATCTTGGGAGGTGAACGCTAGTGAACCATAAGCACCAGTGTGAGGCGTAATTCGTCTTAAGGTCAGAGTGTCTAACACTTGCCTCGACTCAATTAAGGTTCTTCTGATTCAATTCTCCTCTTGTAAAAATCTGTTTTATGTGCAGTATTTATTTTGTTTATTTTATAGCAATTATACCCTATTTTTCCAACAGATTGTTTTCTATATTCAAAAGATCACATGCGCACGAGTTTATTTCAGTCCATTTTGCTTATATGATGTAGAGTATGCAAGTTAATAGTCTTTGGCTATAAGTGAAATTCAAGTGCTATCAAATTAAGGATAATGTATAATTACATAGTAGCATATAACAGACTAACAGACTAATAGCTACTAGCCTTTACCAAGAAGTTAAATCATTGCGAAGATAGTGCATAGCAGCTTCTTGAAATATGAGCAGATACTCTTCATCTCTTTATAACAAATACGCCGCCTATCACAAATGGTAAACAAGATCAGAAAAGATGAGAGAAAACCAAACCCAATCCTTTCAATATTCAATATGCCTAGGCCAAATTAGAGGACTGGACTCTGGACGACGACTTGTTGAACCAAGACGACCACACTAGTCCGGTGCTTGGAGCTCTCTACAGTCCGTTCACGATAGCTTTGGCGTCTGATAATCTGTCAATTCAAGATTTTCATGTTCATTTGGCCGGAGTCGCTCACATCCTGGATTGCATTCTAAAAGCGTGAGGTTCAAATTCCCTCCTAATAAATCTCATTATTTGGTTACCCTAGCCATTGTTGACTTTTGTCAGTTGTACTCTGTATCTTACACGGTTAGATCAATTCCTTTAGGGCTTTTGTATCTTACACACCGTTAGATCAATTCCTTTAGGGATTTTGTATACACCGTTAGATGAAATTATAATTATTTATTTAATTAAAATGGTATTGGAGAGATACGTACCAGTCATAACTCTACCACTGGCTTTCTAAACTTTATTATATTGCTTTTTCCTATGGGGCTTAGAGCACCTCCAGCTCAGGGCCTCATGCCCTGGCCGAAGGCCCCTTTGATGGGTTTTGGACCTCCTGCGCAGAAGAAGTAGCCCGGGCAAGCCTTGGGTCTCACCAGTCCGGGCAAGCCCAAGGGCAGATCTTGCCTGGGCTTCAGCTCGAAGACGCTGACATCACACTGACGTCAGCGAGCAAAAAAAAAATTTCAAAAAAATACAAAAAAATGGAAAAAAAACCAAAAAATTATGGACGTTTTCCCTATAAATACATAACAAGTTTATATTTTGTTGCATATTCTTTTTTTTTTCTTGCCCTTGCCTTAGCCTTTTGGGGTGGAACCAAAAAAGGCAAGGCTGCCACTATTCATGTGAATAGTAGCAGCGCTTGTCTTGCCTTTGCCTTAGCTTTAGCCTTTTGGGGTGGACATGCTCTTATGAGTCCTGGCGCACTTCCTTCAAAGGCTTAACTTTTGTTTCTTTTGTATTTTGGTCAAAATACACAACTTCAAGTGGAATTGAGTTGGTGGTTATATTGCCTAGGAGCAACCCATGTCGTTGAGCCCATATTGGTCAGATTATTTACCATCCAATTAGTGAAATGGAGGAGCCATCTTTGCAATCTCCACAGCATCTTTTTTATGGCCCGTTTGGTTAATGGGAAAGGAGGTTTGGGGATGGAAAATCAATTGTTTATCTATGTTCGGTAAGTCCAGGCATGAGAAATGGTTGTCTGGCACATGGGAAAATAAGGGGGAAAGTGAAGTCCTCCTCTCAACTTGAGTTTTGTTTTCCTCCTCATGGGAAAGTTTGAAAAAATGAGTCAACATTCAATGCACATTTTTCATGACCATTTTGTCCCCCATTAACAATTTAGAATTATAATGTATCATTAAATTCATTCTTTTTTTATTTGATTTAAAATGGGTATAATTATAAAATTATACAAAATTTTTTTTTCCATTCTTACTCAAAAAAAACATGGGAAAGAAAACAAAGTGAAATCTCCCGGTTACTTTTCTGACATTACCAAACGTGAGAAAGGAATCTTCCATTTCCCATTCCTTAAGAAATGACATGGGAAGTGATTTCCCTTGAAATCCGTTTGGTGAACCAAACATGACCTTAATGTTGTTGAGGATATCATTTTCTTTTAAAAATTTCTTTCATCCTTTTTGTTCCTTTTGTCAAGTATACATTAGCTGAAGCCAGTACCTCAATTGCTAAATTTGAGGATGATACTGTGGATGATGAGACAGCAGCCAATACATTTGAGGATGAAATTGTGGATGATGAGACAGCATTCAATACCTCAATTTCAATTTCTGAATTGGAGACTGAAATTCTGGATGAGGGCTATTAACTGGCCTTAGAAATGCATGACTGGGGCTACCGTGTCTCCAAGACCTATGAAGCCGTGAAGTATGGCTCTTTTGTTACGGAAACAGGCCCCTCGAATGTGAGTGTTGCTTTCGCATTTGTTGGGACTACCCCTTTCATCACTCTCAGTTACTACCTAGCTGAGAAGCTGAAGAATATTGTACAAAAAGATGCCAGATTTCACCACTAGGTTGAAAAATATTCATCCAATCATTATAAGGTATTGTTGATCATGCCTTACTTTTAAAATAGCTAAATTATCAGGTTTGTTCTTTTTTTGTTCTTTTTTTTTTGTCGGCAAACTCCATTTATTTGTTGTCAAGGAAAACAATTTGCAGCTGCACATTGTGTCTTATTTTTAAAGCATATGTGTTTATTCCAGGCACATTATATCCATACGAATATGGTGCTCAATCATCTATTGACGTTCTTTGACAATGGATGCTCGCCTTCAGTTTGTTGAACCACGATATAGAAGTTCAATGGAATTGGCAATAGACTTTTTTAGCCGGCAAGTCATTGCTGATCAATTCCCCATAGTTCCTGTAATCAAGGAGGAGTTTGATACTGTAAGAGAGCCCCTCCTTATTTCTTGTGGGTTGAGTTTCTCCTGTTGTGATTCTTACACCAAATATTTGATGAAGGACATACCTATTGTAAGGGGTAAGTACGTTGATCTATTATTTTAGTTTTTAAAAGTGTAGTTTTGACTTTTGTTTTCTTTCTTTTGCAGTGGGATTTGAACATAAATATGCAGGCAGTCTTATCTTAATTTGCAAATTTTGAAATAAAATTGGACATTTTCAATGAGATTTCTGAGAAGACTAAGAAGAAGATTCTATTGAGGATATTTGTTGGAAGCTCGATTGGTGACCTCAGCCCTCTTGTGGAAGCAGAAATAGGGATTGTCATCAATCCTTGCGATCACCTTTTGGCAGAAAGCCATCAATTTGGGGTGGCTTTTATGCCAATGTTGTGGGCAGTCGTTCAGAAATGCAAACAAATGCGAGAAGGAATAGGGTCCTTTTGGAAATCAAAGATTGAGACCCTTTATCTTGTCAACAGTTGGCATGAGATAATTGCATTTATCTTCAGAGCTTGTGGTGCTAGGAATGGGAAGCCACCGGATGATAAGAAGCCACCTCATGGCGATATCTGGAACCTAAGTCTACAAAGCCAAAGAATGTAGGTGTTAAGACATTATCAAATTCTCGGTTGTATTTTGATGATGGTAGTGATATTTTTGAACCTAAGTCTGTAAAGCTATCTTCTGCACTTTTGACACTTTTGCCAAAGCCAAAGAGTGCTGCAAAGCTACCTTCAACTGAGGATGAAGCCGAGATTGTTGAAGATGAGAATGTGGAAGCTGAAAAGCAACAAGCTAAGAAGCCAAAAAGTGCTGCAAAGCTACCTTCAGCTGAGAATCAAGCTAAGACTGCTGAAGATGAGAATGTGGAAGCTAAAAAACAAGCAGCTAAGAAGCCAAAGACAGCTTGTGCTCGCTAAGCCACCTCACTGCTATATTCTTGTACCAAGGTCGGCAAATGTATCCTTTACACTTCGAGCACTTTTGCCAAAGCCAAAGAATGCTAGTGTTAATACATTATCACTTAAGTCTGCAACACTTTTGGCATTTTTACCAAAGCCAAAAAGTGCTGCAAAGCTATCTTCAGCTGAGAATGCAGAAGATGAGAATGTGAAAGCTGAAAAGCAACAAGTTAAGAAGCCAAAGAGTGCTTGTGCTAAGCCACCTCACTGCGATATTCTTGAACTAAAGTCTGCAAAGTTATCTTCTACACTTTGGGCACTTTTGCCAAAGCCAAAGAATGCTGGTGTTAAGACAACGTCACCTAAATCTGCAAAGTTACCTTCTACACTTTTGGCAATTTTGCCTACACCAAAGAGTGCTGCAAAACTACCTTTAGCTGAGAATGAAGCTGAGGTTGCTGAAGATGGTAATGTGGAAGTTGAAAAGCAACAAGTTGAGAAGCCAAAGAATGCTTGTGCTAAGCCACCTCATTGCGATATTCTTGAACCAAAGTCTGTAAAGGTATCTTCTACACTTCGGTCACTTTTGCCAAAGCCAAAGAATGCTGGTGTTAATACATTGTCTCCTAAGTCTGCAACACTTTTGGCAATTTTGCCAGAGCCAAAGAGTGTTGCAAAGCTACCTTTAGATGAGAATGAAGCTAAGACTGCTGAAGATGAGAATGTGGAAGCTGAAAAGCAACAAGCTGAGAAGCCAAAGAGTGCTTGTGCTAAGCCACCTCATTGCGATATTCTTAAACCAAAGTCTGCAAAGTTATCTTCTACACCTTGGGCACTTTTGCCAAAGCCAAAGAATGCTGGTGTTAAGACATTGTCACATAAATCTGCAAAGCTATCTTCTACACTTTTGGCATTTTGCCAATGCCAAAGAGTGTTGCAAAGCTACCTTCAGCTGAGAATGAAGCTGAGATTGCTAAATATGAGAATGTGGAAGTTGAAAAGCAATATGCTGAGAAGCCAAAGAGTGCTTGTGCTAAGCCACCTCATTGCGATATTCTTAAACCAAAGTCTGGAAAGGTATCTTCTACACTTTGGGCACTTTTGCCAAAACCAAAGAATGCTAGTGTTAATACATTGTCTCATAAGTCTGCAACACTTTTGACAATTTTACCAGAGCCAAAGAGTGCTGCAAAGCTACCTTCAGCTAAGAATGAAGCTGAGACTGTTGAAGATGAGAATGTGGAAGCTGAAAAGCCACAAGCTGATAAGCCAAAGAGTGCTTGTGCTAAGCCACCTCACTGCGATATTCTTGAACCAAAGTCTGCAAAGTTATCTTCTACACTTTGGGCACTTTTGCCAAAGCCAAAGAATGCTGGTGTTAAGACATTGTCACCTAAATCTGCAAAGCTATCTTCTACACTTTTGGCATTTTGCAAACGCCAAAGAATGCTGCAAAGCTACCTTCAGTTGAGAATGAAGCAGAGACTGCTGAAGATGAGAATGTGGAGTGCTGCAAAGCTACCTTCAGCTGAGATTGCTGAAGTGAGAATGTGGAAGCTGAAAAGCAACAAGCTGAGAAGCCAAAGAGTGTTTGTGCTAAGCCACCTCACTGCGATATTCTTGAACCAAAGTCTGCAAAGGTATCTTTTACACTTTGGACACTTTTGCCAAAGCCAAAGATTGCTAGTGTTCATACATTATCACCTAAGTCTGCATTTGCCAAAGCTAAAGGGTGCTATAAAGCTACCTTCAGCTGAGAATGAAGCTGAAAAGTAACAAGTTGAGAAGCCAAAGAGTGCTTGTGCTAAGCCACCTTACTGCGATATTATTGAATCAATGTCTACGAAGGTATTTTCTACACTTCGGGTACTTATGCCAAAACCAAAGAATGTTGGTGTTAATATATTGTCACCTAAGTCTGCAACACTTTTGCACTTTTGCCACAGGTAAAGGGTGCTGCAAAGCTACCTTTAGTTGAGAATGAAGCTGAGACTACTGAAGATGAGAATGTGGAAGCTGGAAAGCAACAAGTTAAGAAGCCAAAGAGTGCTTGTGCTAAGCCACCTCAGTGCGATATTCTTGAATCAAAGTTTGCAAAGTTATCTTCTACACTTTGGGCACTTTTGACAAAGCCAAAGAATGCTGGTGTTAAGACATTGTCACATAAGTCTGCAAAGCTACCTTCTACACCTTTGGCATTTTCGCCAACGCCAAAGAGTGCTGCAAAGCTACCTTCAGCTGAGAATGAAGCTGAGACTGCTGAAGATGAAAATGTGGAAGCTGAGACTTCTCGGCAAGTTGTGCTTGTGGCATCGGTGTCTTGTCCCTCGGGTCTTCGATAGGTTCCATATCGTTGGTGTTGCTTGAACAGCGAAGGCCTCCTTAGGAGGTTTGAGAGCTACTGATTTAAGCGTTGTTGCATAGTAGGTTTGCGCACTGAGCTGGTCCCCTCGGATTGCACCTATGTCGTGGTAAGTTGGAAATTTCATGAGCAACATGTGGAGGGACAAGTGCGCCTTGATCTTGGTGAGTGCTGTTCGACCTATTATGACATTGTATGCCATCAGGAAATCGAAAATAAGAAATTGGTCGTATATCATTGTTTTTCATGGGGCAACATCGAAGGCGATGAGCAGACTAACGTTACCGACTAGTTGAATCAGATCCCTAGAGAAACTAAGTAGGGGCGTGAGTTGCCGATTGACGTGACTATCATCTATTCCCAATTCACCAAATGCATCAGCAAAGATCACGTTTATCGAACTACCAGTATCAATTGGCACCCATCCTACATCAAAGTCGGCAATCTCAGCTCGGATGATCATTAGGTCATCATGGGGGTAAAGAATCCCTTCCTCTTCTTCCTCGTAAAAGGTGATGGGTTCCCACCAAATCTTCAGTAGCTTATGATGCCGATTGCTTTCAATGCCGAAGACCTAAGGGTATTGTGCAGCATAGATGTATTGCTTCCTTGAATGGTTAGATATACCTACCAGGATTGGTCCTCAACTGATGGTGCTGATCATATTTATCTATCGATTGGCGTTTGGCAGAGGGGTTTATTGCTGCCTGGCAATGTATTGATCCAATTTGCCCTTTCGAATTAGGCGCTCGATGACCTTCCTTAGGCTTATGCACTTTTCTGTGTTAAGACTGTTATGTTTGTGGTATCGGTAGAATTTTCTAGTGTCCTGATTATTTTGTCGGTTGGGTTTCCGATTGGCCGGCTTCGGTATGATCTCGTGCTCATTCATCAATACAGCCTCGTAAGTAGTGTTGAGCAGAGTAAAGACCTCCTGACCTCGATCATGATTCGGTAGAGGCGCCCGGTGGTCGTTGGGACCATATTTACCGTTTCCTTTTTTCAAGTGCCCCTACCGAGTGTCGATGGTGTCCTTCTTCTTTAGGCTGACTGGATACCTATCAGTTCTTTTAGTTGGGGTGTACAGTGATCCCTGAGCTAAATAATTCTTCAACGCTGGCTCCTTCTGTCTAGCCGAAGGCCCATATTTTGAGTTGAAGGATTCGGCCTTTGCGTGGATTGCTGCTTGTTTCATTAACTCGTCATAGGTACGTCAGTTTCTACTATGTACCAAGTGCCGAAAGTGCAAGGACCGAAGGCCACTATTGAAGGCGCCAAAGGCTGCCCGATCGTCAGCTTTTAGGAATCTTGAGTAGTCATGACTGAAACGTGCAGCATATTCTCACAGGGGCTCATCTTCCTTCAGCCGAATGGTGTACAAGTCATCAGCAGAATACAGACGGTCTGTCTGGATCATAAAATGATTGAGAAAGATTTGTTTAGCTCGTCGAAGGAGTCTACCGTTCTTGGTTCCAACCTATAGAACCATTTTAAAGCCACCCCGGTAAGCGCATATGGAAATAGCAAGCACTGCCCTTTGTCACTAAGACCTTTGCATCCTACGGCAAACTGAAACGTGTGGAGATGTGTCAAGGGATCTTCTACCCCTGTGTAGAATGGTATGCACAGTGGCTATACATCCCTGTCCTGTCTGGAGTGCTTGATGCGTTCAGTGAATGGTCCTAGCCGAAGCTTCCCCCAATCGGGTTCTTGAGAATGGATTCTGTCATCTTCCAGTTTTTGCCAGATTCATAATCATCCGAATATCTTTGTGACCTTATCTGGTTAAACTCAGAGTATCGTGTTGGCATGGCCGAATGGTAGGTGGATTCTTCATTTGTAGAAGGGACATATTCATGATTGGATTCTACCATGGATTCCAAACCCTGCACTTTTCGGATATGGGATTTATTTCCCAGAACCCTCATTTGTGAGTCGTTGAGAAGTGCCCTAATTCTGATTGGTGATCTCTGTCTTTCAGCTTCTCAATCTATCAGCCGACGGTGACAATAGGAATAAACCTTCTTCGGCAGGTGGGGTTTATCCTTGGGAGCCAGATACTACCAAGTGCTTGGAGGGTACAGGCGTTGCCTCTATGAAGTTATGACTCATGGTAGGCCATAAGTAACATATGCTGAGAGCTTTCTAAGTGCATGATCTGTCCCCAGAGTGATTTCCACATTCGCCATCATGAATCTTGCAGAGCACCTCGAGAGTTTAAGGGTAGTTTATGCATGTGAGATGAGGGCCAAGATATGATCTATGAACAAGTTCGCAGCCTTGCATGTAGCAGTATCTTACGGCTTTCTGATGGATCTTTTTCGAGGTATTGGATCATTCTTGAGTATTTTGCCAGGTACTCTTATTTAGGGTGGTGAAAATTCACCCAACCCGAGCACTTTTCGAAAACACAAGCTCTGGGCGTGAAGAATGGCGGCTGAGTTCGAGAAGAGGCCCGGGTGCGAGAATTGACTCCGGGCATGAAGAATGGAGGCCGGGCTTGAGCACTTACCACCTTGAGAAGTTGCGGCCAGGCTAGAGAAGTTTGACAGTTGAGCTTGAGTAGCGGCCGGGCTTGAGAAGTTTAGCGGTCGGGCTTGAGTAGCGACCGGGCTAGAGAAGTTTGGTGGTAGGGCTTGAGAAGATTGGCGGCTGGGTTATAGTGGCGGGGCTTGAGAAGAGTAGTAGTCAGGTGCAAGAAATTTGGCGACCGGGCTTGAGTAGCGGCCTAGCTTGAGAAGTTTGGCGGTTGGGCTTGAGTAGCAGTCGGGCTAGAGAAGTTTGGCAGCCAGGCTTGAGGAGTATGGTGGTCGGGCTATAGAAGTTTGGCGGCCAAGCTTGAGGAGTTTGGCAGCCGGGCTAGAGAAGTTTGGCGGCCGGACTTGAGAAGTTTGGCGGTCGGGTTTGTGAAGTTTAGCGGTCGGACTGAAGAAGTATTGCTACCAAGCTAGAGAAAGTCAACTCCATATAATTCCAAGGAGCTTAAAGGGTTGAATTCACATCTAGGATTTCCGGATGAGTGTATGAACGTGGAGGTGGCCTCACAAGGAAAGAAATCAAGGAGATTGATTATAGTTCATAATATTCCAAACACAAGAGAGAATCAAGCAATTAGAATATCTCCACCAATGTAGTCCCACGGATTCAGGGTGCCACGAAAGGAAAGAATTTTAAAAAAGTTGACATTTGGCCATTCAATGGCCAGTCCATGGGCCAACAGGCTCCTTATATAAACTTCACGAAACGAAGGCAAAAGACACACAACATCAGGTAGACAAACTTATCTTTCGTCTCACACTTTTCTTTTCCTAGACTTGGGATTTTACTTTTCACATACCAAGTGTAGCGAGTTCTTCCTTTTTCTAGTATAAGTTTAAATTCTTGTTCAATTTGTATTTTCTAGTCATTTAAATTCAAGTTTATTTCCATTGCTTTGCTTTTCATTGTTATCGCACTTCAATTAAGTTTAATTTCAAGTTTATTTTATTTTATCGTTCTTATCGTTTTTATTTTGTTCTTGCTTTATTTTTCGCTTTGATTTATTTTATTGCACTTTAATTCTTGTCTTTACGTTCAAACACACATTTAGTTTAATTGCATCATTTTTACTTAAAACCCTAAAAACCACAAAAACAACCGTACGAAGCCTAACCATCCTCGAGCCTGAGGAAGTGAAAGAACCTAGGCCAAGAAGAGGTTCCTTGCTTGGGCAATCAATTGTTTGATCAGAAGTTAAAAACACAACACATCCATCTACTCACATTTCATTCAAGCTCAAATTCGTAGCTTGGTGGTAGCATGCCCCGCACTTAAAAGAAGAATGACCAAACGTTCCTTACATTGGCCATCTCGGACGAAAAGAGGGGAACAACTCTCATGAGGCTTGATTAGTGATAAGAGTAAAATCTTATGGTCTCTGTGAAAATTGTTGTTCTACATGGCCACCTAGTGGTAGGCTGTTAAGATTCTAATAAAGGTCATGATTCATTCTTGAACAAATTGGCCACTTAGTTTTATTAAAAAAAATTTAATTAAAAACAACAATGAAGTTGGCTTCCTCATATGACATATTATATTTTGTGGGCGAAGGTCGACATTGGTCATGGAAGGCTCAAGATTGAGTTCCATTAGTGGAAGATGAATGATGCTGTATTTCAGCCTTGGAAGTTCAAGTTTGATTTGTGGGCAAAAAATGACTTGGGGGCATATCTACCACCCAAGTAATCCATCAGAGGGATTCGCATAACGTCAATCATAATCAGATGGTTGGTTCACTCCCTATGAACAATCAACCACAAAATGTTCCGAACATTCAACAAGGCCAAAATGGCCTCGGTCGAGCCACGGCTGTCGATCCCAACCATATGTTGGTCGAAGGTGTTACGGAAGTCGCTAAAGGATCAGTCTTAAGGCCAAATAAGGCCACTTCGTTGGAGATCCAACAACTCATCCGGGCGATGGAAACTTCAAACAAACTCAACCATCAACGACTGTAAAAGATGTCTCAAACCATTGATCAAGTTGTGGCCTAGACCATGGCTACTCAAAATGCTCAAATGAATGAAAGGTTGGATCAATTGCTAGGCCAACAAATTGCCAAAGTGGAATCGGGTGACCCCAAATGGGGTGCCAACGGCGGGGTCTCAAACGAAGGCTTAATAAAATATTTTTTGGGATTAATCCACCCCAACTGAATCCACCAGTTGGGAGCGATTAATGTTCCGCCGATGGGTAACAACCCATATGCAATGGCCAACCAAGCTCACAAGCTCACCAAGGAGTAAGAGCCAATTTCGCTGGGCCTCATACCAACCAATTCGTCGGAATCAGCGGGCAGAATAATCCCAACGGAGATGTAAATCGTCTGCTACTAGGAAACCAAGAAATCGACCGAGGTGTGGGCAAGCAAATGATTCAAGATATGGTGCCCCATGCTAGGAGGATTGGTAGACTAGTCTATTGGGGGGCCATATCCGGAGCACTTTGATCAATAGGAATTTCCGAGAGGTTTCAAAGTTCCGGACCTTACACTATTTTCGGAAGACAGGCCAATTCACGGCCTAATGTACGAAGATTGGACACCGTGAGGCCTTGAAACTAAGGCTTTTTCCGAGTACCCTCATGGGGGCAGCTTTCTCATGATATGTCAAACTTTCATAAAACTCCGTCTCGAATTGGCAAGTTATGGAGCAAATCTTCCATGAGCAATTCTTTCGGTCGAAGCCAAAAGTCTCGATGGCCAACTTGGCGAAGATAAGTCAGAAGCCAAATGAGTCAATCCAAGGATACTTGGGGAAATTTAGAGAAGCAAGGGCTAGGTGCACCCTAGGCAAAGGTTAGATTTGGGTGGCTCAGCAAAGGCCGCAGTGGAAAGAAAAGCAAGGGAAATTCTGGCGGACCCTAAGGCAAAGGGGAAGGCCAAGATGTATCTCGATCTGGCCAAGGTTAGGAGCAAAAAGCTTCGTCTAAAGAAGAACCTACAAAGGCAATTGTGTTATGCAGTTGGTGCCAATGCGAGGTAACTCTCAAGGTGGTTCCGCCAGAGACTAAAGAAATAACCCGGGGAGCCAAGTGGGGAGCCAATCAATGATCAGGTCCAAGTGGGCAGACCGAGGACTTCCGGAAGAAATATGATAACAAGTCCGACCGAGAATTACAGCCCACATAGTCCAAAAGGCAGGATGGAAGTAAGTCCAAACAAAGAGCCATTACATGAATTTCAAGATAGGCACGAGAGGCCACAATATCAGCCTAAGTCAAATCAACCGCCATTACGGTCGACCATGAGATCGTCACTAGCAGTATGCCTTCCGCTATTCCCATTGACGAAAGTGCAACACTTGAGCTTATCCTTATGTTGACCTTGGGAGCTCCCACCTTGGTGGTCGATGCTATTCTGCCCTAACATCACCTTGAGCTAAACCCCAACATTTTCACGCTTATTTTAAATATATGGTCTATTATTATAACTCTTATGCCCTTCTATCAGGTTGGAGAGTCCTCATCTCTTGTTCGCCGAGACTATCATGAGTCCATCGGTGGAAGATGGAAAATGCTTGGCCATTATCCCTCATGAAGAACCCACTCTACCATCCCTGATCAGGTATGAAAAATGAAATATATATGTATTTACTTTCCCCGCTTGAACAGAAAATATATATATATAATGCCATTATTTTCCTTGCAGCCCTCTGGTGATATCTTTGACTTCCTAGATCAGTAGGATGCATCTATATCCTCGGCGGAGGCTTCCACTCGCCTTGCCACTTCTTCCACCTTGGCCAGGGCTTTACCAGATTTCGGGGCTGAGACCTTACTTCGATCATACAGGGATGGAGACCTCATGTCCTTAGGGACAAAGATGAGAGAAACAAGCTCTGGATTGAGACTTTGGCGAGCTCTGGATTTTTCCTAGATCCACGCTCGGCGGCTATGATCACTTATCTCTTTGGTTAGGTGGAGAAGTTTGCCCCCGGTCGCCGTCCTCTTCTGAGGAGCAAAGGATAGGCCAAGACTTGAAGCAGCGAATTACCTCATGTAGTGCAACCATGAGGAAGGAGGCCGCGGATATCGAAGGGCAAGTGAGGCAGCTTCAATAGAGGAAGGCTGCCATCGATGAGCATGATACCCAACCAAAGCTTGGCTAGTCACCTTGTAGTCACCGGACAATTGTTTTGAGACCAACATTGAATCTCCCATAACTAACACAGTATTTACCTCAAGTTCTTTCAAAATTTCCAACCCTATGATCAAGGCCTCATATTTGGCCTGATTGTTGGTATAATCAAAGTCTAACTGAAACGAATAACGAGTTCGGAATCATTGGGTTGATTCAACAACAATACCTGCCCCACCCATATTAGATGTTCGAGATCTATCGAAGTAAAGGCGCCATGGAAATAAACTCAATGTGCCGATTTCGAGGAAATCCATTTCTTCTATTTCAACACAAGGGTAGGTGGCCAAGAAGTCAGCCAAAGCTTGCCCTTTGACGCTTGCTGGGGCATGTATCGGAAAGTGAACTCTGCCAATGCCATTGTCAATTTTCCTATCCGCGCTCTAATAATTGGCCAAGTGAGCATGTATTTTATCAAATCAGTTTTGGCAATTATATGCACTATGAAAGGCAACAAGTAATGCCTTAACTTGGTCGATGTAAAGTATAAGGCTAAGCAAAGTTTCTCCACCGGCAGGTATTTCATCTCGATGGCCGTTAGAATTTAGCTAAGATAGTATACTGCTTGCTTTTTCCTTTCATCGTTGTCTTGGGCTAACAAACTTCCTATAGAGTTCTCCGCGGCCGAAATATACAATTTCAAAGGTCTGCCCCGTTTTGACGGAATGAGCACCGAAGGCTAGGTCAAATATTCTTTAATAGCATTGAATGCCCTTTGGTGAGTCTCTTCCCACTGAAATTTCTCTCCATCTTTGAGCTTTAGCAAAGATGAGAATGGCTCAACTTTTCCTGTAGAGCTGGCCATAAACCTTCGAAGAAAGTTAATTTGGCCTAATAAACTTTCCATACCTTTCTTGTTTTTTGGAGAGAGCATGTCAATGATAGCCTTCGCCTTATTCTTATCAATCTCAATCCCCTTTTGGTGCACCAAGAATCCTAAGAAATTTCCGGCAGACACCACAAAAGCATCCTTTTTTGGGTTCATCTTTAATTGATGCCCCCGCATTCTCTCGAAAGCCGACCCAAGGTCATCTAAGAGACCTAGTCTAGACTCTGAATTTATGACCACATCATCGATGTACACTTCTAAGTTTTGATCGATCATGTCATGAAAAATGGCATTCATTGCCCATTGTTATGTGGCCCAAGCATTCTTGAAGCCGAAGGGCATCATCACATGCACAAAGGTTCCAATGGATTTTGGCACATGAAGGCTGTCTTGTGTACATCCTCTTCGGCTATAAAAATTTGATTATAACCAAAGTGCCTATCCATGAAGGACAAAATTTCATGGTTGGCTGCCCCATCAACATGGGATATCCATATTTGCCAATTGCAAGATTAAGATTACGAAAATCAAAATGTATTCTTATCGCTCCCTTTTTTTCTTTACAAGTACAATGTTTGAAAGCCATTCTACATGTCTAGCTAGCCTAATAAATTTGGCTTTTTCGGGGCCCTTCTCTTTTGAGTCTTGCTTAAAGCTATTGGGGGGAGTTTTGGACCCCTGCTTCTATACCATTGGCCCGCCTTAGTGTTTGGTATCTTGAAAGTTGGAACACTACTACCGTTCACTGGGCAGGGTCTTAATACATATGCCACATCTCGATTTTTGCTCTCGCCCACCAAGATCCACATGCTTTTATTTTGGCTTGAGTCTAGTGAATCAATGTTTTCATAACTTAGAGGGGCATGTTGACTTCTCTTTTTAGGCTGATATCGTGGCCTCTCGTACCTATCTTGGTACTCATCCAATGGCCGTTTATTTGGCCTTACTTCCATTCTGCCCCTTGGACTATGTGGACCGTAATTCTTGGTCGAACTTGTTATCATACTCCTAGGTCTGCCCACTTGGACTTGATCCTTGACTTGCTTCTTAACCAACCCCTTGGTCTGTTCCTTGGTTGGCTCCTTAGATTTTGGCGGAACTAACTCAAGAGTTACCTCACATTAGCATCAATTGCATAGCACAATCGCCTTTGGAGGTTTAACTAAACTTGGAAACTTGGGCCGTTGTCGGCCTTTGATCCTTAGAGGCTTTAGACAAAGCCTTGCCCACATATGGATCTAGGTTCAGAAGGTTTGGTCGAATCTCTATAAAAGGTTGGCCGAGGTGTCAGGGCCCCTTTTGTTGTTCCTCCTTTAGAAGGGCTTCGTATCGGTCCACTCGAAGTAGGAGATCATAAATGTCACGGAACTCAATTCTTTCAAATTTCTTTCAAAGGTCAAGCACAATCCTCCTTGGGCCAATTTCTCAAACTCGTGCTCTGGGATGTTAACCGTGCACTTAGCTCTTGCTTCTCTAAATCGCCCCAAGTATTCTTGGACCAACTCATTTGGCTTCTGGCTTATCTTCTCCAAGTCGGGCATTGAGACTTCTAGCTTTGGCCGATAGAATTGCTCGTGGAAGATTTGCTCCATTACTTGCCAATTTGAGATAGAATTATGTGGAACTTTGACATACCACTAGAAAGCTACCCTCACGAGGGTACTTGAAAATAGCCTTAGTTTCAAGGCATCGCGATGCCCAATCTCCGCACATTAGGCCGTGAATCGGCCAATATGTTCGATGATGGACTGGAGCTAATCCCCCGAAAATAGTGCAAAATCTGGAACCTTGAAACCCCTTGAAAATTCCTCTTGATCAAAGTGCCTTGATTATGGCCTCCTGTAGACTGGCCTACCAATCCTCCTAGCATGGGGCACCATATCTTAAATCATTTGTTCAACTGCAACTAGGTCGATTGCTTGGTTTCCTAGCAACGGATTGTTCGTATTTCCGTCGAGATTATAACAACCACCAACTCCGACAAATTGGTTGATATAAGGCACAACAAAATTGGCTCCAACCCCTTGGTGAGCTTGTGGGCAAAATTGGTTATATGGCAGGAACACTTAGAATTGGTTAGTCGCCTCATATGGGTTGTTGCCCTTCGGTGGAACATTAACCGTTGGGGCTGGGTTGCCTCCAGCTGGTGGATTAGGTTAGGGCGGATTCACTCCAAAATTAATTAGTTGGGCCTGAGGCACTGTCGCTAGCACTCCATTAGGTGTCACTTGGTTCCCATTTTGGCCATTTTGTTGGCCTAACAATCGATCAAACCTCTCATTGATTTGAGCATTATGAGTGGCCATCTCTGGGCAATAGTCTCCATGGCACGTATGAATTGTTGGACTTCCAATGAAATGGTCGAATTCGGCCTCAGGACTGGTCCCCAAGCAACTTCAGTAACATCTTCGACTAACACGTGGTCATGGCTGATGCGCATATTTTATATTATATATTTAACCCCATTTTTAATATAGTTTGGTTAATATTTTGGAAGAATTTTGATACTTTGAATTATATTTCCAATATAGGACTTTCGATTCCCTCTGGAGCAAAACATAATCAAATGGACGAATTTTGGAGTAATTCCAGTTGGAGGACGTTCGTGAGTCACTTGGCTTGATCGTATCAAAATTTAAGACTTTTCTACCAAGCGGTTATTTTCTGGCGATAAAATAAAGTAGCAGTGCGCGGTGCTGGAATAATGACGATTTGGGCTTTTA
>NW_007362548.1:23464-35045 GCF_000346735.1 Prunus mume
TGACCAGATTATTGGCAGATTCTCCTAATCCCATTTGGACTTTATTTCCTAGTCTTATTTTATTTCAACTTAGTTTCCTTGTGGGGATTGGGTAGCTAGGTTTTAGGAGGTATTTAAGCTCCTTTTCACAGCAATTTAAAGGACGCCCTTTTGACTTCTCTTTTGGTTTTTGAACGCGACTTTTGCTAGGATTTTGGAAGAACTTATACTTCAAGGTGTTTTCGATCTTTATTATTTTAATGAAGAACTTGATTATTTTTAATTGTGAACATGCGTAACTAACTCTCTTTTGCTAGGGTGAGGCCACGAGCCTTAGCAAGAATATGTAGTTTCTGTCCAATTTGCTTATGATTATATGCATGCAGGTTTTCGAATTATTCATCACTGGGTTAAACTATCTAAGTGTCTTGATGCTTGATCACCATTAGGATGTTTAGAAAAGTAATTTGATGCAGTTTTGGTCGGAGGTCGGTCCCTGAAATTGACGAAGGCTTCTTGTGATTAATATGTGCAAGTTCACTTAGGATGAATACCACGTCTTAAGGGTTGCATGGTTTTTCAAAAGGTTTCACAGAACTTAATGAGTCATGTATGTTTAGATTTGATCTGAATACCACAGACGGATTGCATGTGTGATATACGCTCTATGTTGGGGGTCCAAGTAGGCATATATTAGGAATACCTAACCTTCGAAATATGCATGTATAGGTCATAAGTAATTGGGGGAACTATATAGAATTGTTAAGGTGACGGCGGATCCCTAGTGCTTTCTTAATTTGATTTCTTAAAACCCAACTGTTTCTCTTGCTCTTAGCTATAATTTTGCATATTGCCTTATTTTTATTAGTTAAATTCCTTTTAATTTAAGGTCTTCAAATTAAACATCTCAACTTTCTCTTTTGCAATAATTAATTAGAATTTGGTTGCTACGAGTTATTTAATAATCCATGCAGAGAACGACCATGCGAGAATCATTTATACTACAATAACCTTGTCATTCTTGCAAGTTTTGTAGGAGTTTTAATCCTGTTTGCGCATGTACTAAAAAGCCTATCAGCCGACAGTCGTAGCTCGGTTGGGGCCATGTTGCTCTTGTTGGGTGCTCAAAACATTTTGTGACTAAGTATTCATGGGGGTGAACCAACCATAAGTCTAGATTCTTCAAGTTCTTGGTCTCTTCTTGGATTCCCCCTAGTGTTTACGACCATATAAAACCTAGTGGTCCCACCAGGCGTGTCAAATTATGTTTCCATCTTTTTGGCTGAGGCGACCAACGGAAGAAACTTCTGGTACTTCTTCTTTTGAATGCGGGCGTGCCACCACCAATTCACGAATTTGGGCTTGAATGGAATGTGAGTATATGGATATGTTGCGCTTCTAACTTCTAATCAAACGATTGATCGGCCAAGCAAGGAACCTCCTCTTGGCCTAGATTTTTTCACTTCTTGGGGCTCGAGGATGATTAGGCTTCGTATGGATGTTTTTTGTGATTTTTAGGGTTTTAAGTAAAAATAATGCAATTAAACTAAATATGTGTATAAACGTTAAGACAAGAATTGAAGTGCGATAAATAAAGAAAGAACGAAATAAGAGCAATAAACTAAAATAAACTTGAAATTAAACTTAATAAAAGTGCGATAACAATGAAAGGTAAAGCAATTGAAATAAACTTGAATTTAAATGACAAGAAATATAAATTGAACGAGAATTTAAACTTACACTAGGAAAAATGAAGAACTTGCTACAATAAGTGCTTGAAAAGCAAAGTCCTAAGTCTGGAAAAAAAAAAAAGTGTGAGACGAAAAAAAGGTTTGTCTATCTGATGTTGTGTATCTTCTGCCTTCATTTGATGAGGTTTATATAGAGCATTCGTCAGCTCATGGGCTAGCCATTAAATGGCCAAATGTCAACTCTTTTTAAAAATATTTCCTTTCGAAGCCCCCCTAAATCCGTGGGATTGCATTGATTGAAATATTCTGACATGCTTGATTCTTTCTTGCTTTGGAACACTCAGAGTTACTTTCAAACTCCTTGATTTCTTTCCTTGCGAGGCCTCTGTCATGTGCACATAACCTCCAAAAATCCTGGGCTCGAATCGGTGGCTTAAACTTGGGCCTCCGATTTCTCTTATATTGCCACCCATATAATATATATTAAATTTCATAATATTATTATGTACAGAAATTCTCTTATGCAGACGTCCGGACGTTATTATCATGAAGACACCATGTATTTTCTACTATCCCTCCCTGCTTTCCTCCCTGTTTACAATGACATTTGCACAATAATAAAGTGCGGACATCCGAATGAGAGAATAACTATATATATATGTATATATAATAGCATAAAATAGGATGAGGAAGAGTGGTAGTTTTCTTAAGGGAGTCTTAGAGGAAACCTTGAAAATTAAAAACTAAAAATTACATTCTGACTACAACCGAGGCTAAAGCCTCTATATATAGAGCCTAACTATGGGAGTGTCGGCAACATTGGATGCTTCAGAGGTTGACTGTAGCGGCATGTGAATGCTTTTGCTTTTACTTTGAATGCTTTTACTTTTACTCTTTTGCTGCTTTTGCTTTTACCTTCTGCTTTAACTTTGTCGGGGAGTTTGCTTTTACTTTTGTTTTCACTGTTGCTTTCTCTTGAATCAATCTTCATTCAGATCGTAAGGATCTTACTGTCAGGATAATTTGCCCACCTAAATTTCTGGGTGAAATCTTTTTGACTGGAGGGATTCTGAGTTTGACTAGAGGGGGATTGAGACTTGGGGGAAGCGTCGTCGTCATCATCATCATCATCATCATTCATTTGGGAAGCTTGGACCATTAATTGTCTAGCTAATTCTTTTAACTCTGACTTGGATCTTCCTTCGATTGGGAGGGAAGAGTAAGATGTACCGAAGGTTGAAGGTATCAGGGGAGCTTTGACTAGGGGAAACTCAATGTTGACTTGCTCAATAATTCTTTTTGTCTTGAACTTGTCCCACCATTTAATGGAGAATTGCCTGGAGAGAATGCATGATTCCCAGTTGACTTTGTAAGACCATTTTAGAATCCATGGGACTTTGTTTTTGGCAATAAAAATTAAGAGTTTCGGGAAGAATTGACTTTCTTGCATGAATTTGTATTTGTTGGAAAAATACTTGACTGATTCTTTGAGATTGGATGGAAGAAGTTCAAGAGTAGGACCATGTTTTTCCCACCAGGAGGAAAACCAGTAGGGAAAAAGGCTCTTGAATTTACTATTGAAATTGACATGAATGACTGAAGTCATCAGTTTGGTGAAGGAAAATGATGTGCCATGCTTCAATATAATCATAGTAACTGTATTGAAGACTGGAATTAAGTGTTTTGAAAGAGTAGGGGTGTTCGCCCCATTCAGATTGACTGAGGATGTTTTTGATATACAGGGAGTGGTAGAGAATGATGTTTAGGTCATTTCTATCCTTGATTGGCCGGATTTCTAGTGACTGAGTTTCAAGAAGAATATCACGATAATATTTGAGTGACTTAGAAGGATGTGATGGAGTGTAATGGAAATTGGGAGGAAAATAAGCTTTGGTAATTTTGACTGGGTTGGTTAGATGATTAAAATATGGCTCAATAAGGAAGAGGGTTTGACTATTTTTGGGGAAGTAAGGAGATGATTTGGTGTGACTAATTGGGGAAGAAGTAGGAGAAGGGGTTATGACTTGGAATGGATCATAGGTGGATATGAGAGTTGACTGGTAATTAAGGCGTATGTTGCTAATTGTGGATCCTAGAGTGGTATACCCATTTGACAACTGGATGGGTGAATGTCCTGGGTAGGGGATGACTTGAGAGGATACTTTGGTTTTGACTGGATTCATTGATGTTGGAAGCTGTCTAACTGGTTGTTTGCCTTGTTGTTTTGCTTGTTTGTCTGCCATTAATTATCTTGAAGAAGTTCTCTGCTAAGAAAATCTGGTATGGAGTTCTCACTTCCTCTTAGATATTCAATATCAAAATAAAAAAAATACTTAAAATAGGTTGCTAACGTGCAAAAATCTGTTTTGATGCAATGTTTTGAACATCTTTTTCTAAAACATGCTTTGCACTTTTACAATCAACTCTGACTAAAAAATTTTGATTTAGTAAATCATCTTGGAATTTTGTAATGCATAATACTACAGATAAAATTTCCTTTTTAATAGTACTATAATTACGTTGTGGCTGTATCCATATTCCAGAATATAATCGAATAGTTTGCTCTGTGTGGTGTGGATTGACTCTTTGTTTTAAGATTCCTCCATAACCAATTTCAGAGCCGTCAGTTTCAACTATTTTGAAGGAATTGACTGAAGGAATACCAAGACAAGGCAGGGTCTTGATATGAACTTTAATTTGTTTGACAATTTCTGTATGAATAGAAGTCCAAGGAGGGGGATTACTCTGGAGCCTATCAAATAAAGGCTTACATTTTTTTCGCAGATTCTGATAAAAATCAGAGACATAATTAAGAGAACCTAGAAACCTTTGGAGTTGACTTTTATTAAGAATTTGATCTAGAAATTTATCAGCAAACTGAATGACTCGATCAATTGGGCTAATTTGTGACTGATGAATGTTAAAACCAAGGAAGCGGATGTTGGTTTGAAATAACTTGATTTTCTTTGCATAGATAACTAAACCATTTTGTTTGACTATTTGAAAGAACTTATACAGATGTTTCCAATGTTGTTCTATTGACTGAGAGAAAATAAGAACATCATCAGTGTAAACTATGGAGAAATTATCGAAAGACATGACATTCCACTCATAGTGATCGAATGGGGTTACAAAAGCGGTTTTATATCTATCGAACTCTTGGATTTGAATTTTCCAAAACCCACTCTTCATATCAAACTAAGAAAAAATGAATGTTTTATCTAATCTGTTGATTAAATCTCTTTTATTGGGGATCGGATATCTAATCCATTCTAAGACTGTATTAAGAGGCTTATAATTTATGACTAATCTTGGGGCTTCTCTTTCTAAATTCATCGTAGAAAGCTGGACAATACCAAGGTTACTTACTATGGATTATACCTTTTTGAAGTAATTTAGCAATTTCTTTTTTACAGAACTCCTTAATTTCTTGACTCATTTGAATTGGTCTGGCCATAGTAGGAATATTTTTCTCATTAAAGTCTTTTACATAGGGTAGACTGACTACATGTTGTCTCCTATGCCAAAAAGCATTGGGTAAATCAGAACAGAATTCATGTTTTAGCTTTTCTTCAAATTTTTGAATTTGTGACTGTAAAAGCTCATCAGTAAGTTGTTGTTCTATTCTCCTGAATTTGACTTCTTCTTCAAGGAAATCTAGTTGTTTATTTTTGTTTTGGATTATCTTGACCCTTTTTTAGACTGCACTTTTCTATAAGGCTTTTAAATTATGTAACTCTGGTTTAGTTAAAAATTCAAACTTGACTTTTTCTCCCATATGGATCGATATGGCTTCATCGTATTCTACTTGGAAAGGGTACAAGAGGGCTATGAAGGGTAGACCTAGGATGACTTTGTCAGTAATGTTTTTAACTAAAACGAATGAGGTTTTAAAGCATACCTTATTTTGGCAAACATGGGCTTTTGGAATCTCATAGTCTAATTGGAGTGATTTACCAGAGGCAGTGCTTAATGTTTCTTTTGATTTTTTTATAATATTTGGTAGGGATTAATCCTTCTTGTATGCAATTAAGGTTTGCTCCTGAATCAAAAAGAGCTACTGTATTTAACTCAAGTTTTTTTACAAATATGGTGACTTTAGAATACCATTTTCTAAAAATTATTTGTTTTATTAAATTAATGGTTTTATCATTGTTTGAGGGTTCATCATCAGAATTTGTTGGACTTTCATAATAACTCTTGGAACCATAATTTCCTTTTTCCATTAAATTAATTAAATCTTGTTTAATTTTGAAGTTTTCATTTTGTAATTTGTGACTTATTTGTTTTAATTCTGTTATTTCCTTTTTGACTATTTTTACTTCCATTTGTAAGGCCTAGTTTGGGATTGCTGTCACTTTTAAAAAAAGTTGTTTCTGCTGTGCTTTAAAAATAATTAGTTGTGAAGTAAAGCAGCTCCATGTTTGGTAAACACTATTTTTAAAGTGCTATTAGTACAAAAAGTTGTGTTAAAATTGTTTGGTAAATTTTAATATAAAATTGTTGTAATTGTGAATAATGACTAAAATAGACATTATGTTAAAAGTGTTATGCACTAATCATGTGGTGGTAGTGGTAGTGATGGAGTGGAGTTGGTGGTGGAGATGAAGGCGGAGTTGGTTGTTGTGGTAGTTGTGGTGGTGGGGATGGCGGTTGTGGAGGTGGTGGTGGTAGTGGCAGCATGGTGGTGGTGGTGGATGTGGAGGTTTTGGAGGAGGTGGTGATGGTGGTGGTGGTGGTGGAGGTGGTGGTGGTGGTGGTGGCGGCGGTGGTGGTGAATGAGGAGGAGGTGATGTTGGAGGTGGTGGTGGCGGAGGATGAGGAGGAGGAGGATGTGGTGGTTGTGGTGGTGGTGGTGGTGGCGGTGGTTGTGGAGGTAGTAAATGTGGTGGTGCAAGTGGTGGAGTTGGATGTAAAAGTGGAGGTGGTGTCATTTTTTTAAAATGAATGAACTTTTAAAAGCTCCTGTCAAAAGGCCACTGCTTTTAAAATAATTGACCAAAAAAAGCAATCTCAAACGGGGCCTAAATCTTGTAAAGTTACTTCTTTCCTTTTGTTGAATTTTTCTAAAGTAGTGTTCAGGCTTATCTTTGGGGAAATATGATGACTTGTCTCTTCTTGACCAATGACTTTCCTTAATTTTTTTTAAATACTCAGATTTTAATTGTGGATTTTCTACTCTACTTATTAAATCGATCAATAATTCTTCTTGTTCTTCTTGTTTTGTAAGGACTTGTATTGACTTAGTTAGGACATTACAACAGTTATCTTTACAACCGAGTTAGACTTTTGGGGAACTTAATTAGGAATCTGAGGAACTATAATCTACTGAGCTTGTTACTGTGGTTTCAATTCACTAGACTCAGAGTTTCTTAATTCTAATACTTTAATTAATTGGTCTTTTTCTTCGTCTGTGATTTTTAATTGCTTTATCGTGTCTTTTACTTTACATTCATTAGCATAATGACCACGTTTTTTTACACTTCCAGCATTCAACTTTTCTTTTGTCTGTATTTTTCTTAAAGTTACTTTTCTTGTCTTTTCCGGTGGTTTTTAACCAATTTTTCGGGTTAAATTTTCTTTTATCATAAAATTCATCATTATGTATAAAGGACTGTTTCCTGCATGAGTAATGGTGATGTTTACTAGTTTGTCGGTCATTGTGCCTAGTTTTGGCTTTTCTAGATAGGGGAATAGATGCTAGACCATACTGTTCACAAAAATCTCCTAATTCGTATTTGGCTGAATTTCTTTCTGACTGAATTTGTTTACCTATTTTCATGCCGACACACATTTTCATTCCCACTTGGTTAATTGTACTAATAATATTTTCATAGGTCAAATTATCAAAATCTATATGACCCCGATCATTACTGAGAACTGTTTGTATTTTGTGAGCAACAAATTAGGGAGCAAGGGCGGAACCACACTAACGGCTACAGTGGGCTGTAGCCCAGTGTGGTTTTTTAAGAAAAAAAAAATAATTTATATATTTAACTTATTTTCAATATTAGCCCAGTCAGTGGCGCTGTACAGATTACCTTATTTCAATTTTCAACATTTAAGTAAATGTCTTTGTCATTTTACTTTTATTTATTTTTATATTACTCCATTTACTTAAATTTACAATGTAAATAAGGAAGTACCCCCCATTTGGATTCAAATAAAAATACTAGAAAACCAAATTCTCACCAAATCAAAATATGAAAAATCGGTTTTAGTGCCAAATACGATTTAGGCTAAAAATGATGGCTCATTAAGTCAATATATATTTCATACTAAAATCCCATAAAATCAAGTTTTCTTATTTGATGTGTGAGGAATAAAAGCCGCCAAAAATTATCTTGAGAAAATGATTATTTCAAAAACCCATTTTTTATACTTAATCAATATTTTTACATAAAATAACTTTTCATCTATAATATGAATGCATGAAAGAACTTAAGGTCAATCTAGGTAAAATATCTTAGATGTTCAATCCACTATGGTGTTAAATCCTATTTGGTTTATATTAAAACTTATTGAAAATTAGTCTATGGAGCTATGAACTAATTTGGTTTATATGATTTAGTGTTTACTTTTATTTCTAGAAAGACTATAGAAATTGTAAGTACCAAAAAAAAAAACATCACTAAATTTTAAAGCTAATAACTTTAGCTAGCCCACCCGTTGAAAAATTCCTGGTTCCGCCCTTGTTAGGGAGACCATTAATAAATTTTTCTTTCCAAAAAGGCAGATTACTATTGTCTCTAAGCATGACTCTGGAAATGAAAACGTCTTTATACCATTGGAAATCACTTAGTTTTGGACACCGAAGGTTACTGAGTTGATCATGGATTCTTGTTGTAGTGTTACTGGGTATTCCTATGAAATGTTCAATTATTGTGTATAACAAAGTGTTGACTCCATCTTCTATCCCTCTACCTAATTGTTCATAAAAAAAATAGGGAGACATTTTTCATTTAATTTGACTGCATGGATGATTTTTCATTTTGACTCTTCAATTTAGTGTTTATCCCACCAAGAATGTGAGTTTCCTGTGAATCCTGTTTCTAATAGGGGGACGATTTCTGACTATATGAAATTATGATTGGTTATGTAACTGTTGGCTACCATTGACATATGTTGGAGTTTATTCAGGATTTCTTTTTCAGAAAGGCCATAAACATTCCATTCATATAATTTATCAGAGGAGACTAAGAATTGACTATGGGAGTTTCTTTCTTCAAACTGGATGTCAAGAAGAGTTGGTTTGGGGTACCAATTTTTTGTTAGACTGGTAGGGTTGAACTTGTTCCTTAATCTATTAAGCTTCAAATCATTATCTATTTCTAAATTTTTAAAGGCATTTTCAATTTTTGATATATTACTGGAATCTGTTTCATTACTGGTTATGGACTCAGTGTCAGAGGAAGTGACCAGAACAGAGGATTCAAGGACTTTGAGACCAGATTGTTCAGGTTTTTCTTTAACTAGTGTTAGTTGCTCAAGCTTTTCTTCTATTTTTTTCACTGTGGGAGTTGTTTTAAAGGTGGGGCTTGACTTTAAATCTTGAAATTTGACTAGAGGTTTCTCTTTCTGAGACTTAAGGGACATTTGTTGGGGGACTATTTTGTCAATTTTGGTTTCTATCTTATCTAATTGTTTTCCAATGACTATTAGACTCTGGTTTGTATAATTATTTTGCTCAACTAATTTTTTATCATTTTGGTCAGGAATTTTAAAGGGACTAGCAGTGATTTTGGACTTTTTATGGTCAATGATTATTGTTTCTACTGGGGGATGACTGGCTATGAATTCAGTGTTATCTTCTCCTTTCCATTTTTCTGGTTGAAGTTTTTAACTCTTTGGGCTTGTAGTGACTTTCAACAAAATCAAGGTAGAAAATTTCTGATGTAGTGCTTTTCATAAAAATTTTCCACTCATTAAAGATTTGTTGTCTTTGTTCTTTATCTGGATAAACTGTGTGATAGTTATTTCTTCTGGCTAGATTTTCTGGGGCATTATATGACTGTTTAAAATCTTCCAATGAATTTTAAATTCTTTATTGAGGGTTCATAATTGGTTGTCTATAGGGATGGCTTCGGCTTCAAAATCAGTTTGTGAGAATCTGGCGAATATGATTTTTCATCTTCTTTGACTGGCTTCTTACCATAACAAGGATGGTTGACCTGTGAGGTTTTCCTTAAAGATTCTAATTTTAGATCTATTAAAGTTTTTTCTAACTCTAGGTCTCTTTCCAGAGCAGAGGAAGAAGAGGCTGCAAAAGAATGTCTGGCAGGAGTGTGTCTTAGGGATTGACTAGGTGTTGGGAGTTGCTGTAATTGAACTGAAGACTTTTGAGGGGGTTGATTTCCGAAATTAATTTTAACTGTGCCGTCTAAGTATTGTTGAATATAATCTAAATTATTTAAACTATGTTGGATAGGAGTAGGCTGATTTTCTGTTGTTAGCGTCCAATCTAGAGGTAGAGTGACTTCTGACCATTTGATTTTATGGGGAACTCTTATATTGGCATCGGCTTTACTACTTTGAATAAGCAAGGTTTGGTCTTTTGGGCTTTTATTAAGGGCTTGGAAGTTCATATTAGTTCCTGTGACTTTATAATAAATTCTATAAACTAAAGTTAGAGGTTGGGTTCTTGGGAGGACTTTATATCCGGGAGTTTTAATATTTAACGTTAAAGTTTTTGGTATGTGAGGGTCACTAAGGCTTACTGTGAAGTATGGATAACAATCAAAGTGAATTGAACCATTAAACAAGCTTGACTCAATTATTCCTAATGTACTGTCACTAAAGTTGGTAAATATGGCATCACGTAGGCAAAGTAAAATGGAGGCATTAAGTCCTAACTTGGTTAGGGGTTTAACTGCTACTTGGACAAGACCAATGTGAAGGAAATTATTTCCATCACTCTTATGTTTCTTTATTGACTCAAGATTTAACAATTGACATGTTTCGTGTTCTTTACTCAAGGCATAGACTTGTTCGACTGTTTTCACATGGGTTGTACTTTTGAAACTTGAAAGTGACCATTTTTTCTTGCAAATTTCTTGACTAGGGACTTTGGGGATATTCCAATCTTTGTAGTCAACTTCATTACTAGTTTCATATTCTATTTGAGACGCACCGAAGCCCTTATAAATACCAAGCTTATGGAAGAGAGAAAGGACCCCCGACACAATAAACAACTTGTCATTTTACATTCTTTTCAATTTCTATCATAGGAGTAGCATAATGTAGCCATAGCCTAGTTCTTATTTTTTCCGCTCTAGTTTCCGTAGATTTCAATTATGCCTTTACATTCTTGTTCTTGTTTTTCAATTCTATTTTAATTGCAGTTCTTTCAATTCATGTCTTCACTTAATCTTTACTGTTCTTCATAATCTAGTTTACTTTTCGCACTTTACTTTAAGCATTCGAACTTCAACTATTTAATTTACGCAATTTACATTACGCACTCGTCTTTAAATTCTTTATTTTACACACTCATCTTTACATTCTTTATTTTATGCACTTGTAACACCCCGACCCCAAATTTATCCCATGTTTAATTAATTTAAGTGGAATTGAGAAATTACCCGTGGGATAGGGGTATTTTAGTCATTTTCTTACCCGGAAGGAATTTGGGAATTTCGGTTGTACCGTTGCGTAGAGCACGGTGAGATGAGTCCGTAGACACGTAGTGGGCTCGAATCGGAGTTGTAACGAGAGAGATATGGTCAAAAGAAGCTCAGTGGCATAATCGTAAATATTTTGAAGTGGGTTTTTGGTTAAAAGACGGAACTGCCCCCGTCTGCCTCTCTCTCTCCGGTCTTCTCCTTCGCGCGACATCCCCCCCCCCGCGCACCGTTCACCGGTGGCTTGGTTTGGCCACCCCCGCCCCCCCCGCGCACCACCCGCCCCCCGCA
>NW_007362548.1:37721-50758 GCF_000346735.1 Prunus mume
GTTGGTCCCAAAACTTGGTTGAATTGAGGCTTGTCCTGGGGACTAAGTGAGTGAAGGTGCGCGTGAGTAGATTTTGAAATTGTTATATGCATGTTTAATGCATTAAGTTATTTTAAAAGCTTTGTGGGCAGTTCTGCTAGAAGCATTTGAAGGCCGGAGGCCATTTATGTAAATTGCATGAGATTTTATTGTGCATGCTGCCAGTTGGGTTATAAAATGCGTTTTATGCAGGTGGAAATTTTGGGGAAATGTTCAATTTATAGGGGAGACTCTGCCGAATTTTCGGCAGAAAGTCTCGTGCCCTTAGTCCTCCCTGGTAAACGAGGACATAGATTTAAGGAGTGAACCCGGCTTGGGTGTGATGCCGGGGTCTCCGCAGGGTTCGTCTCGGGTTCTGGGAAATTCGGGACGGGTCCTGTCACACTTGTCTTTAAATTATTTATTTTATGCTCTTTACTTTGTACACTTGTCTTTCAATTATATTTAAATTCAAGCACATTTTACTTTATGCACGTGTTCTTTGTTTCATTACATTTCACTTTCAATCTTCATCTCCACCCACTCCACATCATTTGGTTGCTCACATAAAGCCTTGACTCCGAGATAGTGAAAGAACCTAGGCCGTGAGGAGGTTCCTTGCTCGGCCGAATAATCGTTTGATTAAAGTCAGATTTCGGACGCATCATCTACTCCCATTCAATTCAAGCTAAATTCGTGGCTTGGTGGTGGTATGCTCCGCATTCTAAAAAGAAAAAGGACCAAAAACTCCTTCAATTGGCCCACCCAGCCAAAAAGAGGGAAACAATAGTCAATAATAATAGTACTTGTTATAATCCAAGAAGCGATCCCACTTTGAACTTACTTCATCTACAACATTAAAACCTATTTATTGGTTTTAAGGATTAGAGCTTAAAGTTTTAAGGTTTAGTCGCCACAACATTCGACCAAAAAAGAAAAAGAAAAGTCGTCACAGTCAACAAAGTCGTAGTTGACAGTAAGGTGGCCTTGGGCATTGCCTTTTCCATCAGTGTCTATCTGGTTAAACACATTCACGTCTAAATCTAACCCTCCATTGCTGCACTGATCCACAATCCTTACAGTCACATTAGCTCCTGTGCCCGTGTTTGTCACCTGCATATAATATCAATTTTACATATATAAATATACCTCGATTAACTAAATATAAATTGCAGAAATTAATGTATGTGCTAATTATGTTTACTGAAAGATAATTAGAAGATGATCAACAAAACTAATTAGTACTAATGATTAATTACCAGTAAGCACTTCCCACAAGAATCTTGTCCGGTAGGGCCAACGGGTCCGCAGAAGGCAGTCCATCCATATTTGCTGCGCCATGACAATGGCTTGTCAGCATCCCATGTTGCGCAGTAGACACTCGCAGTACGCAAGTCCCAGTTGATATTCTGAGGATTGTACAGGTTGTACGTGGCTCTCACGTTAGAAGCACTTTGCGCAGAAGCGCTGCCCACCACACAGACGATCATCATCGTCAGAAGCACTTTGCCCACAAGCACTTTCTCCATTTTGTGATGATTTGTAATATATTTATCTCTATGATCTGCGATAGTTAACAATTAATGTCGTCTATGGAGGTGTTGGAGAAGTGGTGGTGCTTGAATGTATATATATAGGGCGGAGGTTGGTGTTGGAATTACTAGTACACCCTTTGGAAAGATAATTAGAATTGTATGGGTTGAATTGTATGCCACTACCAAACAGTCGAACTTCACGACTTTATAAGCTTGACTGAAAATTTTCTACAGAGGACACGGTTATAGGGCGTGGCAGAGACGGCATAGCATGCATAGGGAGACTCAGAGTTGTATATAGACACAAAGAGAAGTAGAGTAGTACGAAAATATACTTTCAGATAAATGTTACTACTTGAGTTAAATAATATTATAATATTATATATTGTATTAAAATGTTATAATTTGGATTAGTTTTCAACTAATTAATTAAAGTGTTGCTTTGCTATTGGTCATAAATGGTGGCTTGGCTTCATATATATTATATTTAGGAGATATATATAATTGAGCATTGATCACGGCTCAACTATCTGGTCTTTTACCTTATTATCTCTCTAAAAGACGAGAAAAACTTCCCTGTCACAGTGATTTCACCATCAGCATCCACATCAGTATCCCAAACCAATCCAATTCTGACAGCTGGCAACAGACTTAAAAATATTTTATGCCTATTTTCTTCCTCATCTCATCGGCATCCCTCTCTCTCTCTCCCCTCCTCTTTTCCTCTTTGAGTCCGTAAAAATTCGCAACTTTGTTCTTCTAATTCTTCTCCCTCTTTAGTCACTCCATCGGCCACACAGATCATGTATTAATTTCCCTATTTTATCTGTAATATATTTAAACTGAGATGAAAAAGGATAATAGTTAGTGATAATGAAATGGTTGGTTCTTAGGGATTTGCCCCCCAGTTCATTAAAAAAAAAAGGCTGAATAAGGAGATGATAAGCTTTCCCCCAAACCGCACCTTCAATGTTTCCTGACAAAATCGAAACAACGCAGTCTCTCTCAGCCCCACCATGTCTAATTTCTCAAAACTCCCCAATAGATAACAAATTTGAAGTAAAAAAAGGAAAGAGATTCCTCAGATTGGAGGAGAGACAATGACGCCGGATAAATTTTTTCTCCTCCAAACCGTACCGAGTTCTTCCACAGATTTGAAGACAAACCAATCTTTCTCAAGTCCATTTGGAGAGAGAACTGGGAAAGACGAATCAGGGATGTGTGGTTGATGATGATGGAGAGGACGAGTGATTGGAGAGAGAACTGGGAATGGAGGAGGAGAGAGAGAGAGAGAGAGAGAGAGAGAGAGCGATGCAGACAAGAGGTGGAAGAAAATACGCATAAAATATTTTTAAGTCTGTGGCCAGCTGTCAGAATTGGATTGGTTTGGGATATTGGTGTGGATGTTGATGGTGGAATCACTGTGACAGAGAAGTTTTTCTCTTCTAAGAGCATCCACAGTGGGGGAGTGTAAATTCAGGAGTGTAAAGCTACTTTTACATACCATTTACACCTCTGAGGGGTGTAAATATGTTTTTTGCTCCAGTGGGGGGTGTAAATTCGGGGGTATAGCTATGGGTCCTAGCCTTTTATGTTGACTTTTCTTAATTTTTCTTCTCTTTTCTCAGGTGGGTCCCGCCTGCAAGGGATGTAAAAATATATGTAAATATACATTTTATTTTACATCCCCGTGGTGGTGATATATATTTACATCCATTTACATCTCCCCATTGGAGACGATTCCGGTGACTCGGAGTGTATATTTAACATACATCATATACACCCTCCCACTGTGGATGCTCTAAGTGTTAGAATCAAGAAGAACGACAAAGAACTTGCAAAACAATAGCTTGATAACACTCAAATGCAGGGAGAACTTTCTTATTGAATTCAAAGAGTTTCAGTCGATATATAATAACTTACAAAGTAAGAAAGAGAAATAACAGCCCACGATTTACATCCCTAGGATCGTGGTATATGACTAAGTCTTAAACAAATAATGCAACAGACGTGTCCCTCAAGAATGGGGATTATTCACCATTACTTAAAACAAATCCTAAAAAAATAGGAGACCTAACAGCTTCAACATCCTCCCTTAAACTGAATATTGTAAGTAATCAGTTTACACCTGGATATGAGATGACTCCCATCAGCCCACGCAACCTTGTGAACAGATCGAGCTTTAGTGTTTTTGTTAGAATATCAGCAACTTGCTCATGGGAAGAGCATTGAACCAAATCCACAACTCCTTCCTTGATAAGATCACGAAGAAAATGAAATTGAATGTCAATATGCTTACTATGACCATGCATCACTGGATTCCTGGAAATTTTAATTGCAGAAAAATTATCACAATACACCACTATAGCCTTGTGTTGAACATGTTTAAGTTCTTGCAAAATCCTCCTCATCTACACTGCTTGACAAGCGCTTGAGGCTGTAGAAATGAACTCTGCTTCAGTTGTAGAGAGAGAAACCACAGGTTGCTTTCTCGATGACCAAGATATTGCTCCCGAGCCCATCACGAACATATAACCAGACGTGCTTCTTCTGTCATCTTCATCTCCTGCATAGTCGCTATCTGTGTAGCCTACTAGTTCTCCTTTTCCTCCCTTCTTGTAAAACACACCAAAACTGAGTGTTCCCTTCAAGTACCGTAGCACCCTTTTTGTTGTTTGCAAGTGAATTTTAATGGGACGTTCCATGTACCTGCTGATTAAACTCACTATAAACATCAAGTCAGGACGCGTGGCGCATGAGACTCCCCACCATCTGCTTGTAGAGTGTGCTATCAATTCTCACTCCATCTTCATCCTTCATGAGCTTGAAACCAAGAACCATTGGATTTTGCACCGGATTGCACTGATCCATATTAAATCTTTTCAATACTTCCTGAGCATATTTTCGTTGGCTAATGAAAATACCATCTGTCTTTTGCAATACTTCAATGCCAAGAAAATAACTCATTTTCCCAGGATCAGTCATATCAAATTCGATCATCATAGATTGTTTGAACTCTTTCAACATACTTTCATCATTCGCAGTGAATATAAGATCATCAACGTAGAGACAAACAATTAACATACCTCCGTTCTTTGTTTTGGTGAACAAAGTATGCTCATATGGACACTTCTTGAACCCTTATCATATGAAATACGACTCTATACAACTATACCAAGCTCAAGGAGCTTGCTTAAGACCGCATAAAGCCTTTTCAAGCCTGTACACCTTTTGCTCGTGCCCTTGCTGTTCATACCCATGTGGCTGTGCAACAAACACCTCCTCATTTAACTCTCCATGTAGAAAGGCAGATTTGACGTCTAACTGATAGACCATCCAAGTTTTCTGTCCAGCAAGTGAAAGCACAACTCGTATGGTGTCCAAGCGAGCCACAGGTGCAAACACTTCAACATAGTCGACTCCGTACTGTTGGCTGTACCCTTTTGCGACTAGCTGAGCCTTGTACTTATCCACTTCGCCATTCTCATTGAGTTTTGTTCTAAAAACCCATTTCACGCCAATTGTTTTTCCTCTAAGTAGTAGCTCGGTCAGTTCCCATGTATCATTCCTTTCAATTGCTTGAATTTATGCATCCATTGCTTGCCTCCATATTTTACTTTTCGCAGCCTCTTCATAGGAAATAGGATCAACATCTATGAATAATGCCAAGTGAGCCAAGTTTACGTCCACGTTGTCCTCCTCCAAGAGTCCTTCACCACTCACATAATCCCTCATCCATCCTGGTGGTCTTTTTATTCGAGCTTCACGGGGTGGGCTTCCACTCTCCAACATAGTAGAAGGAACAGTGTCTGCTACATCGCCTTCAATTACTCCTTCATCCCCAAGAGTTTCTTCAACAACGCTCACTGTAGATTCATCTTCACTATTACTCTTTTTTGTACCTTCTTCCTCTTCTGGTTTCCATTCAAGATCAGCCAAGATTGCCTTCTCATGACTTTCATCCCAATTCCAACTTTGATTCTCGTTAAAAACCACTTCTCGGCTCACGATAACCTTCTGAGAAACAGGATCAAATAGCCTACAAGCTTTAGACTCTTCACTTACACCCAAAAAATATACATTTGAGGCTCTTGTCATCAAGTTTGATTCTCATGCTGTCAAGTACATGCACATGAGATATGCATCCAAAAATTCTGAAGTGATCTACAGATGGTTTATATCCACTCCAAGCTTCTTCAGGAGTTTTGTTCTTTACAGCAAATGTCGGACTTCTATTTAGAACATGCACAGTCCAATTTACTACCTCAGGCCAGAAAAGCTTTGGAATTTTCTTCTCAGCAAGCATGCTTCGAACCATGTTCATAATAGTTCGATTTTTCCTTTCCGCCATCCCATTTTGTTGGGAAGTGTACGCAGCTGTCAATTGTCTTTGAATCCCATTGACTATACAGAAATTAAGAAACTCTTGTGATGTAAATTCACCTCCACGATCAGTGCGAAGACTTCTAATGAACATCCCAATTTCCTTTTCAACCCTAGCTTTATAGTACTTAAAGGAAACGAATGCTTCTGACTTTTCAATCAAAAAATATACCCAAGTTTTTCTACTAAAATCATCGATGAAGGTGATGAAATACCTTTTCTTGCTGGATGAGATGGGATTTACTGGTCCATATATGTCTGCAAGCACCAATTGAAGAGTCGCAGAAGCCCTCCATGTGCTTTCTTTTGGAAATGGGTCTCGAGCTTGTCTTCCTACCAAGCAATTTTCACATACATTTTCTGGAGCTTTGAACTGAGGCAGCCCCTTAACCATATTTTTTTCTTGGAGAACTTTGAGACCATTCCAACTAAGATGTCCGTATCAACAATGCCACAGTTGAGATTGGTCAGTAGTCATAGACGAAAAACACCTTTGCTCCTTTGGTGAGCATCGTGCGAGTATAGTGATCATTCGATTGCATGACATCTCAGTCTCCATGATTAGGCCTTTCTCCGGATGAAAGATCTTGCATTTTCCTTGTTGCATGAGCACAGCAAGGCCCTTTTCTTGCAGCTGGGCAATGCTCAGTAGGTTATTCTGTTAACTCTGGAACATAGAAAACTCCAATGATTATTTGCACAATCCCATTTACCTCAATTCGAATATTACCCTTCCCTAGCACAATGAGACTTGAATCATTCCCCAGCTTCACGGATTCCCTAAAGTTGCTGTCCAAATCAGAAAATATTTCCCTTTTGTAGCACATATGGTTGCTGCAACCCGAATCCAGGAACCAAATATGATCTCTATCAGACTTGTCGACATCCACATATGCCATCAGCAGCATCTCTTCACTTGTCTATGCAAAGTTTGCCCTATAATCTTTTTCTTTCTTGGGGCACTCCCACTAAAAGTGCCAAAGCTCATGACAGTTGTAACTTTCTGATGTGATTAATTGCAAGTGGACAATATCGCTCAAATTAATATACTAGTAAGTAGAGTATCGTTCCAACAAGGATCAAGTAATCTATTAAATACTAGAGTGATTTATTTCTAATTATAATTGAATTAAACGAAAAGAAAATTATGATGATTAAAATCTAATCAAGCAAGCAAAATAAATTGAGATTAAGGAAATAATGTAAAAGATGAAAACAAAGATGATAAAGCACTAGGGCACCGATTTCACCTAGCTAATCCCACCCAAATCCTTCTAGCTTGTTAATTCTAATTACCTAACATGTTGATAATCGTTTTCCCTTACCCCATCAATACTCTCTTCCGAGTTATATCAGTTGTATTCCTTACAGTCAACCCACTCTATTCCTAGTTATGGATTTAGATAGCTAAGAACCCATTAAGATTTGTGGAAAACAATAAAGATTACACAAACCATAACCTAGTCTTCCGAGTCGGCTATGTAATTTATGGTACTTGTTACAAGAAGCTATTTACTAGGAATCTCCTTCCGGTCTCAACCTAATTCTTCCAATCATGCAATTAGTGGCCAATTAATTGAAAGCATTAAGAACGGTAACAAGCACTCAACATGTATAGATAAATAAAATTAACAATATCAAAGAATTTGAGTATTCATAGCTAGGCTACATTGTAGCCCTAGTAAAAGAAATTAGTTCATGAAGGACTTATTGAGAATCATGATGGTTGATGAAGACATGGAAGACACCAAATTCTCCAAGTAGAATGACAACGTTGCGCAAGCTTTCTTCGTATTCTCCTTTGGATATTTAGGCTATGAGTATGGATATGGAGGATGATGGGTGATGGGTGGTCAGTGGTCGGTGGTCGGTGGTGATCGGTGGTCGGTCCTTTGAACAATGACCTAAGCTTCCTATTTATACAACTCCTAGAAATCCTACCTAAGGTATAATTACAATTGTTATAAAAATAGGATTCCTTCTAAAATAAGGTCTTCTTTATTTCTCCTTGTTTGACTTGATTAATCTCCAATCTTCATCTTCTTGCCCTTTTTAGCACACTTTCTCCTATTTCCACAATTCCTTCACAAATCTCACAAAACCAATTAAAACAACCAATTTAATCCAAGGACATTAACAAATAAATAAGTAAAGGAGGCATAAAACATATATAAAATATAGGCTTATCACATTCTATGGTAGATTTATTGTAACCAAACCTACCCCTTCATCTACCTCTCCACGGTAAGCATTGCGACCTCCACCTCTTTCGTGAGTGACTTGCAATGTTTGTTCATCCATAGTATGTCGGCTTATCCGTTGTTCATGCACCAAGAGGCTGCTTTGAAGTTCATCGATGGACAAAGAATCCAAATCCTTCGACTCCTCAATGGAGCACACAACATAATCATACTTCGGAGTCATGGATCGCAGGATCTTTTCAATGATTATCACGTCTTCCATTCTTTCTCCACGAATTCTCATCTTGTTGGCTGTGATGAGAGTTCTTCCAAAGTACTTATTCACTAATTCTCCATCCTTCATGTGAAGCATCTCAAACTCTTTGCGAAGAGGTTGCAATTGTGCACGTTTAACTTGTGCTGTGCCTTGATACTTTTGCTTCAACGAATCCCAAATATCTTTTGCAGAATCCTTCTTCAAGATTGTCTCCAAAATTGATCGGTCAATGGCTTGGAACAAATAGTTTTTCGACTTCAAGTCCTTCAGCTTTTGATCATCAATTGTTTTCTTCTGTGCTTCAGTGAGATCCGTTCCTTCTGCCGCTGTAGGAATCCCAATTTCCACCAGGCTCCAATACTCCTTGGACCGCAGGAAGTTCTCCATAACATGCTCCAGTGATCGTAGTGCCCATCAAACCTTGGAATAGCAGGTTGCACAAAACTGTTCTCAGTTGCCATGTCTAAGCTTCTTCACACTCATGTTTCAGACTTTTTAGTTAGGCCCCGTGGTGGGGCTCTGATACCAAATGTTAGAATCCAGAAGAACGACAAAGAACTTGCAAAACAATAGCTTGATAACACTCGAATGCAGGGATAACTTTCTTATTGAATTCAAAGAGTTTTAGTCGCTATATAATAGCTTACAAAGTAAACTGAAAGAGAAATGACAGCCCACGATTTACATCCCTAGGATCGTGGTATATGACTACGTCTTAAAAAAATAATGCAACAGAGGAAGAATAGAGATTATTCACCATTACTTAAAATAAATCCTTAAAAACTAGGAGACCTAACAGCTTCAACACTAAGACTAGAAAGCGTCCTTATAATATAGATTTTCCATTTGGAGTGAGAAATTTTTCAAGCCACCTCCCACTCCGATCTCCATGCCTTGACAATTTTGGCTCGACCTAATTAATTGATTAATTAATTAATAAGATATTTTATTAAAGCTAAAAGACATAGCAAATTCTGGATATATGCTTTGTATTTGTACCTGTAGGTAACCTTAATTAACTCGCAGGCTTATTTAGCCCAATTTGGGATTCATCTCATCTCATCTTAAAAGTAATCAATAATTCAACAAAGAGAAAAATGTAGACCCAATTACAACCAAGTGGAAATATAAGATGATTAGCTTAGAAAAGATCATTAATTATGTGTGTTAATTGGGTAATTATTTGCTTAGAAGTTGATATATACTATGATTGATGTTAGATGTACATTGTTTTGTAGGCTACATTTGTAGGATGTTGCTCTTTCCACCCACTGTCCTATTTTCCCACCCACTATGTAAATTTTAAAAAAACACAATCCTATCAGTGAGCACTCGATGTGCTTGAGAAGCGAGAAAAAGAAAAAGAGAAAACAATTCAACAATGGAATTATGGGCAAACACACCAACATAGACAAGATGAAGTCGGAGTTAGGTATTGCATTAAGATAGGAATGGTGGTGTTGGAATTTATCATGATGTTTCTCCCTCTTAGCCTTATAAGTAGAGAAGTCTTCAAGCTTCAAAACACACACCAAGCTCACAATCTTCTCTTGAGCTCTCTCTCCTTTCTCCAATTCTTCTAGTTCTAAATTTCTGTTTTAGTTTTATTTTATGGGGAACTTGTTAGAAATATGAGTGCTAAATTGCTATAAAATAAATACTGCGCATAAAACAGATTTTTACGAAAGGAGAATTGAATTAGAAGAACCTTAATTGAGTCGAGGCAAGTGTTGGACACTCTGACCTTAAGACGAATTACGCCCCACACTGGTGCTTATGGTTCACTAGCGTTCGCCTCCCAGGATACAACAACTCCCCTCCTTGTGAAAGAAGCACTGCAATTCACAAGGAACTTTGAACCAAATTATGCAAGAACCTCTCTTTATGAAAACTCTAATGTTTTCTATATGTGAAAGTCTGTATGTAGAGAATTAAACTGAATTTTTAAAACTGCAGGAGGATTGCTCTATTTATAGATGATGAAATACCCTTTCCAAAAAGGTATCCCTATCTGAAAAGGTAAATAATGCATCCCTTGGTTTGAATAGTTGTCACCCCAAACAATGCATCCCTTGGTTTGAAGAGGTGTCACCCCTCATGTGAAGATGTCTTTAACCCAAGGGTCATGTCTTTAACCCAATGGATTTTATTAATTTCCATTCAAATAGGAAAATCAATATTAGTTAATATTAAATTTTCCAACAATCCCCCACATGAATGGAAATTGACTCAACAATATGCAAACAAAAAATGAAGACACTAGAGAGAGTTCCTATTAGAAGAATACTGCATCTGGATAAGTAGCTTTTGGCCTTGAACCTTCCATAGTGAAATACTATCGGATTTACTTGGCTAATCAGTGAACGTGATGTCTTGAACTGTTCAGCCGTTTGTGTAAACCCAAGAGTATCCTGCACTACCCCACTTGGATTTCCAAGCTATAGGAATCATTAAAATCAAATATTACCCTAAAACACGCTACATGCAGCACTGTTTCACTGTTTCATCATAGGACATGGGTAAAAGATGTAATCTCGGCAGTGCTACTACTTAGTCATCCATAATTTGGTTGTCCCTTTTGAACCTAGATCTTGGGATCTCCAGTCAGCTAGGTTGGGTATCCACTATGGAGACTTTAAATATTTAGGCTTATACTCCCATTCCCCTCGATGATCAACTAACTCTTTAGTCTGACATTTAAATATTGGATCCACTAGGTTGACTATTTCTGTAATATTTTGCCATAATGAATTCATATATGGAAATAAATTACATTCAAGAGTAGTTTTAATTTATTTTGTTAAGACTTAATAATTGTGTCAACTGAGTAACCTTCTAATACTCGGTTAGACACCCCCACATTTGTGGTACTTATAGGAAGGTTTCTAACCTTCTCATACCTTGTATAAGAGAAATTTAAACTCTTATGAACATCAAAGCCTCTCTCCACAAAACGTGGTGCTTATGAACTAATCTAGAAAACTTCTATTTTCTTTGTGAGGAAATAGAATTCCAAATTTTCCTTCATGCCTGTCAGCCCCACAATTTTCACATAATTGTGGAAGGTATTAAGCAATCTGTTAATCATTTTTTCATATGCCTAAGAAGGAGAAAACTTTTACTTTATTCTAAAGAATGAGATAATATTCTATAGTATTAGTTTATAACTTCCTTTAAATCAATTCAATGTTGCATTAGTAATAGAACCATGTTTATAACATAATTAACATGTTCTAGTTACCATACCCTCATTAATTGATTAAAGCAAATCATTATAAAACTAATTTTTCTTTATAAAGTGCACATCAATTTATACATAGGGTAAGGCTTTGGTACCCTTTGTACATATGCATCTCATTCTATAGGTAGTATATCTCCAACAGCCCCAGCACATTGCATGAACCTAATATTCTATACAAAATCATAGAATATATGTTTTGTCATAAAATGGGTTGCCTTCACAAAATTTTGTTTTGCCTAACACAGCAAAACTTCCAGATTTTGATGTCCACTTTCCTTTAATTTAGAAAACTTAATATCTAAGTATCAAATTTTCTAACAAACACCGACTCAACCTAAAATCTGGTTTTGTGTTACCGATGGACATCTTCATAGCCTTAAGACCCGTTGATGACAGAAAACATCAAATGATTTCTTAACAGTACCTTGAAGGCATCCAAATCTGCATAATGACAGTGGAACTCGAAACCACTTAGTTTGGTCTGCAATTCGTCATGGCGAATATCATAGCAACTTTTAGTCTGTTCCAATGCATGGAACTGTCACAAATATATACACTGGCCATGACAACTCTTAATTGATTATGACATATCCAAGAGTCACAATATGAAACAACTTAAAATTAGAGTGCAGTAAACAGCGACAGCGTATTCATTCAAAAGATGGAGTTGAAATTAAACTAGGAATTCGATATAAGCAACTAATTTAATCTCAAGTCAACGATGCACTAAAACTGTTATATGCATTATATTCAAAATCAGTGATGCCAATATACATAAATTCCGTACAGGGGTGCAGACTACATATGCAAACTGTTTTGCACCTTTTTCTTAACAACAGAAACAGAAGGCAATCAGTGTTTGTGGCAGACTTTATTGAATGGTCCCGATTATTTAGATTTGTTTAACTTTGAATTGTATAAAACAAAAGAAACTAACAGGAAACCAATTCAATAGAATAAACAACTCATTAAAAGATGTTTTTCTGTTTGTTCCAAAATCAAATCTTTGCAACGTTAACATTTAAATGCATAAACACAAATTAATGTATATGGCAATTAAACACAGATTAATGTATATAGCAATTAACACATATAATTCGTCTTAAGATTGTTGGAAATATGAGTGCTAAATTGCTATAAAATAAATACTGCACATAAAACAGATTTTTACAAAAGGAGAATTGAATTAGAAGAACCTTAATTGAGTCGAGGCAAGTGTTGGACACTCTGACCTTAAGACGAATTACGCCCCACACTGGTGCTTATGGTTCACTAGCGTTCGCCTCCCAGGATACAACGACTCCCCTCCTTGTGAAAGAAGCACTGCAATTCACAAGGAACTTTGAACCAAATTATGCAGGAACCTCTCTTTATGAAAACTCTAATGCTTTCTATATGTGAAA
>NW_007362549.1:5387-24849 GCF_000346735.1 Prunus mume
CCCAAACTTCAAATTATTGAATCGGAACATCCGGGGCTCCGATTCACGATCCGCGAATTCCTATAGGTTTCTAAGAGTACCTAGATCAACATACTTCAGTTTGGAAACGATCCAACGGTTAGAACTTATCGAACCCGGATAACGCACAATATGCGAAATCCGTTCGATAGTCAAACGACATCCAAATTGAGATCCGCAAAATCCTACGCACTCGTGACATCCTGAGGATCTCATCAGGATGAAAAACAACTTCACCCGCTTTGCCCACGCGCCGCCACACGCGCCGGCAGCGCGTGGGTGTGTAGAGAAATTTCCGGCAACGGAAAATCTCCACACCAACGCTCACCCTTCCTACCCTAGCTTCTTCTCAAGGTCAGGATCACTTTATTCAACTACCACGAGGTCCAATTCGTATGGGAACTGGCCGGAATTTCAAATTGAAAACCGGCCAAAACCTAAGTTTCCAATTCGGTTCCAAACTTCAAATTTGATCTAAACCTACCCCAAAATTAGCTAGAGCACAGAAAATGGAGAAGAAACCTCACCTGGTTCACCGGGATTGGACGGCGGAGACGACGGCGCAACGTCGTGAAAAACCCGACTTGAACCAGTCGATAACGTCGACGATTCTCTGGTTTTCCGGCAAGGAATTTGGGTGGGTCTTGATCGGGACTTCGAGGGGAGTTGAACGGGATCGGTCTTGAGGGCTGAGGTGGACTGTGGCGGCGGCGGCACGGTGGTTTCCGTTTGAATGAATAGTAACTCGGGAGGGAAAGGGTTCTGCGCGCTGGGGAGAATCGGGAGAGAGAGAGAGTGTGGGGGTAAAAGTGAAAAATCTGATTTTACCCCAAACTTACTTCGAAATAATTACAGTTCTGCCACCGAACAAGTTTTGATCGCCAAAACTTCGTTAAATCTCCGATTCAAGCCTACCGCCTGTCTACGGTTTCGTCTCAGTACCACCTACGCAACCACACCACTCATGGTCCCAAAATCTTCCCGGATAAGAAATTGACCAAAATTACCCTTAACCCAAGAGTAAATTAATATTTTCTCTTAATTGGATTAAAATAGGAAAATAATCGGAGTCGGGGTGTTACACTGTGTCTGAAATTTTTTCTTTTGGTTTCTAGTTCTTAAGTTTCTTGGTTTGAATTATTTGGTTAAAAGTTTCAACTCTTATGGAAGGATATATAATATGGGTCTTGACTCCGATTTTTTCAGCTTTGATTGTGATTTCAGCAAATAATTGGGTGATGGGTATTTTGGTTTAAGTGTTGTAATGTGGTTTTCGGTAAGGGATCTGGATTTCAATTAAAAATAAAATAAAAAAGAATTGGAAATTATTATAATTGTGAAAAATATTATACACAAATATAACACAAATAATAATGGAAATGATTTCTTTAAATATATATATATATATATAAATAATGAAATGATGTTGAACAGCGCAGTATCAAATAAAATAATAAAATATAAATATAGATTTAATTAGACATGATGTGGGGCCCAGCTTGGAGCAATTGGATGGTCAAACACCATTTGTGAGAAAACCCAATAGTTACGGCCACAGAAGTCACAGGATCAAAATTTGTAACTACACCGTTACTAATGGCTTTAGTCACGAATATTCATGGCTAATACTATCAAAATTCACGAAAAAAAAAGTGACTGTTGTGGTTTTTTTTTTTTGGTAGTGTAATGGCTATACATTAGGGTTGCTAAATTTCAGGCTCTAATGTATAGAATCCTGAGGTACTCCTCATTTCTCATTCTTATGCCAAAGTCTCTTTAGACTTGTTCATTAGGGACAAGGAGAAGGTAGGATGGAGCCACCAGGGGCAACTGCCTTGCCCCCACTAAATTTTTTGCCATACAAAAAGTGATATTTTAAAATGAAAAAGCCTTTTATCTTTTTCAAAAAATTAGCATTTACCCAAGGGCCTTGTAGCTCAAGTGATTAATAATTTAATAGTAGTTATCTATGCACTCGAGGTTCTGTGTTTAAATCTACATACAAAGTAACTTTGATCATATTATGTTATTGAAACATAAAGATGGGAAGGTAATTTCTACTATAAAATCTTTACTTCGACATTATACAGATAAATGATAGAGCAATATATTCTGTCATGGTCAAGATTATGATTGCGTGGGTTCTATCATCAGCAATGATTTTCATTTGTGGTTGACTCAATAAGAAGACTTGCTCAGTCATCACACCTTAAACCACCGTATTTCTCTCTCATGCCCTATCAATTCAAATTAAGGAGTGAAAATAATCCCAGATTTTCATATCTGAGTATGGCTTCCAGTATTCGGATTGTTGCCTTTCTCCTTTCTCTATTTTCTCTAGGAGGTGAAGGAGCTCGACAAAATAATTCTACCTAACTAATAAGCCCAGGCTCTTCACTTTCTCCCATAAGTAGCCGAAGCTCATGGCCTTCTCCTTCTGGACATTTTGCATTGGGTTTTATAAAAAAGGAGCAGGATTTGCAGTCGGAATTTGGCTGGTGGGAACAAAACAATTGTCTGGACAGCAAATGGCGACAATCGCCCAGTCACCTCAAATGTGTTGGAATTTTAAAAGGCTTTAAAAATTTAACCGTTTTATTTATTTAATTATTTTGACTTTTTTATTTTATTTATTGTGGGGGTTATAAATATTTAATATTCAGGCTTTATTTTTGGTTAGTGAATGCCTTAATTTTTTGGTTGGTAAACTTTTATGGTTGGTGAAGGTTACATGTTTTGGATGCCTATAAAAGGCCACTCCTCCTTCACATTTGATACACACACAAGACACACAAGACACAATACACTACCAGAATATCACATACCACAATCACCACCACAAACTAATTCTTTCCTTTTCTACTTTTACATATATTCTTTACTTTATATTATTATTATTTTGGGCAATGGTTATGTGACTTGGATACCTATATCTGTCTATGAGTCATAAAAGATCTTGAGTTTGTGTACAAGGGGTCGTATCTTGGAGTCTTGTAGACCGTCAGTACTTGCACGTAAGGAGGCTACAAAGGCTTTAGAACAGCGTCTTTGACGTGCTTCATTGTACCAAACTCACCTTCTTACCTATTATTTATTTTCCTTTTATTTCCCTATTATTTTGTTTTCTTCAATTTCATTATACCTTCAAAGCTTTACATATTATAAATATGTTATTTATAATATAAATATTTTTCATAACAAAATGCAATGCTGCGGTTAACAAGTGACGGCTAGCTTGTTCTAAGTGATAGAGAACGACAAAATAACCTCATCGTCACTACAGATACTTATTCACCAACAGACTCTGCAGCTTCCTCTGCCTCCATGCTCGACTCTGGAAATTTTGTTCTGTATAATGAAAGGTGCGATGTCATCTGGGAGAGCTTTAATCATCCTACTGATACTCCCCTCGGAGGTCAGATTCTGCCTATTGGGGGTTCACTCTTCTCCAGTCTTTCGGAAAATGACCACTTAATAGGACGGTTCCATCTTGACATGCAGGCTGATGGAAACCTGGTTCTATACTCAGCAAATAGCGAAAACTCATCTACAGATTCCTATTGGAGCTCTGGAACCTATCTCCAACTTCAAATTTATCTTAACGCTACAAGTCGTCTAGTTCTCATCAACAGCACTAATTGGGAAGGAATCCATGTTTTAGATTATGATGAATCGTCCAAAAACATCTACAAAAAGGGTACCATATATCGTGCGACTGTTGACGTGGAAGGAAATTTCCGGTTGTATTCTCATGTATATGATGAGAGTACTGGAAAATTCCAGCCATCCCTTATTATGTGGCAAGCACTGGATGATCCTTGCGATGTTAAAGGCTTCTGTTGTGAATTTTAGACAACCTGAAAAATATAGATTATAAAGATTAGTCTAAACACAAATTATACTCGCAAATGCACAAGGTCAATCGTAATATAGTAATGGCAAATACGAGGTCATTCCCACGAGGATTGATTTCAACTACGAATTAGTCTAACCTAATTTACTTTACAAAATAGTTTAACTACTCTAATTATATAAACAAGAAATTAAACGCGTAGCATACTCACGTAAACACAAAAGGGGTTTTTGAAAGAACGATTTAATCAACAAAGAAATTAAAAGACAAAATAAGTAGAAAGTCACGAAACACAAGGATGATAAATTCAAATTGATAAAAGCACTAGGACAATGAATTCACTACTAGTAATCCGATCTAGCCTCTTATTCACCTACCTATTTACTAACCATTTGATGTCGCCACTTAGTTTTCCTTTTTCATGAATTACCTATGGTATTTAGGCTAACTCGTATATTCCTACATGCAATTCGCCTATGGTATTTAGGTCAAATATCAACACATAGAAACTCATTAAGATCAGTGAAAACCTCGAACAAGCATGTAAACCCTAGGAGTATGGTATTTACCCTAGACGAATTACAAATCCTAATCGCAAGAAGCAAGCCTCAAATTAAGTATGGTATTTACTCTAATTTGCATCTGATTAACTCGATTAAAAGTCTAGATGGTGATCAAGAATCAAGATAAGAAACCAAGTTATTAAGCACAGTGATTAAGAATCCATCAAACGACAATCAATAGATAAGTAAAATAAGAAAACTAGATTATCATACTAGGGCTACATCATGCCCTAGCAAGAGAAAATTAGTTACACATAATCATAGAATTCGACATAAGCAAAAACATAAGGAAGACACAATAAAACTTAGCCAATTGCGGTACTCTTCCGGTGTCTCCAATTTCTCCTAGTCTTTGCATGTCCTCAAAGGAGTTGTTTCTCATGCTTAAATAAAACACCACACATCTATTCCTACCCTAGCTGGGCTTTTACAGCAGCCCAAGAATAAAGAAAAACCTAATTAAAACATAAATTGTGGCAAGCACTGGATGATCCTTGCGATGTTAAAGGCTTCTGTTGTGAATTTTAGACAACCTGAAAAATATAGATTATAAAGATTAGTCTAAACACAAATTATACTCGCAAATGCACAAGGTCAATCGTAATATAGTAATGGCAAATACGAGGTCATTCCCACGAGGATTGATTTCAACTACGAATTAGTCTAACCTAATTTACTTTACAAAATAGTTTAACTACTCTAATTATATAAACAAGAAATTAAACGCGTAGCATACTCACGTAAACACAAAAAGGGTTTTTGAAAGAATGATTTAATCAACAAAGAAATTAAAAGACAAAATAAGTAGAAAGTCACGAAACACAAGGATGATAAATTCAAATTGATAAAAGCACTAGGACAATGAATTCACTACTAGTAATCCGATCTAGCCTCTTATTCACCTACCTATTTACTAACCATTTGATGTCGCCACTTAGTTTTCCTTTTTCATGAATTACCTATGGTATTTAGGCTAACTCGTATATTCCTACATGCAATTCGCCTATGGTATTTAGGTCAAATATCAACACATAGAAACTCATTAAGATCAGTGAAAACCTCGAACAAGCATGTAAACCCTAGGAGTATGGTATTTACCCTAGACGAATTACAAATCCTAATCGCAAGAAGCAAGCCTCAAATTAAGTATGGTATTTACTCTAATTTGCATCTGATTAACTCGATTAAAAGTCTAGATGGTGATCAAGAATCAAGATAAGAAACCAAGTTATTAAGCACAGTGATTAAGAATCCATCAAACGACAATCAATAGATAAGTAAAATAAGAAAACTAGATTATCATACTAGGGCTACATCATGCCCTAGCAAGAGAAAATTAGTTACACATAATCATAGAATTCGACATAAGCAAAAACATAAGGAAGAAACAATAAAACTTAGCCAATTGTGGTACTCTTCCGGTGTCTCCAATTTCTCCTAGTCTTTGCATGTCCTCAAGGGAGTTGTTTCTCATGCTTAAATAAAACACCACACATCTATTCCTACCCTAGCTGGGCTTTTACAGCAGCCCAAGAATAAAGAAAAACCTAATTAAAACATAAATCCAAAATGGGTAAGTAATTGATTCCTCTTCCTACTTGGACTGGGATAACACATCAGCTACTTTGCACGCACGTTTGGGGTTGTTTCTCCTCCAAGAAAACTCGGGAAAAATATGTAAATTTTAGATTTTGGTCTTATCTTTCCAGCCATGTATCGCACGCCTTGAGGCAAAATCAGGAAAGTCTTCAAATAGTCATTCTTCCACAACAGCACGGTTTTGACGGGATTGCACCTTATGCTGACTTAACTTCAAAGACTGCTCTCATTGGCTTCTCCGAAAATTCTAGAAAAATTCCACAATCATCTTCATGGTCTTAGCTTTCATCTCCAATTTGTCTCGTACTAAAACTCCACCAAAAAGTCGTATTTCCGTTGATAACAAATTACTTGCTCTGGAAAGCTGAAAATTGAGAAAATAAAGTAATAAGTCCTTTTTAAATCAAATTCTCCTACAAAAACTAAGTATAAAGAGTACATAAATGTGTAAATTTATGGACTTGTCAAATATCCACAACTTAGATTTGGCTAGTCCTCTAGCAAAACAAAACGAAAATAAAAACAAAAGAATACAGACCCAATGCAAATAAGCGATCGACTAACTTCCCAATATTGATCTCGGAGATAATCACCAACCGTTAGCTAACTTTCAAGAAATAAACAACAATAACTCAAGACATTATCAAAGGGTTAACCAAACTTTAATTGAACAACTTGGATGTAGTGTGTGAAATAGCCAACATTAATACAACCCACGACTTAAGCTTCACACAAGTTAAATAACCAAATAAGAACAAGCTTCAACTTCAAATCTCATCAAGGATATTCACTCCAATAAAAGCACTTGAAATTTGACTAGTTATTGTCACTCATAAATATGTGAGAGGAATCAAAGCAATATGATGTACTCACATAATTGAAATAAAGGCACATGACATAGATAAAAGATCTCATGGAAAGATATCGCATACTTGAAAACATTTAAACCATCCGATCATAGTCCTTCCACACATATTCTCCACATGAGGAACCACACTTCTCCTTGGATCAAATAGGACTTTCATTAAGGTTGTAATAGGGCTTAGGGTGATGGGTGAAACAAAAAAAAAGATATGGATGAACAAATTCTAAGGAATTCATAGAGCTTTCTATGAAAATTATAACATCTTGCACTTTGAGCACGAAACTTCATATTGATACTGTCTTGAATTATTATTTTTTTCTTGTTTTATTTTTTATTTTTTTCTAACTCCATTAGCTTTCTAATCAACCCATGTAGCGAGGGTTAGGCCAATGACTTCCAGGCGAGATAGCTTTAGGGCATTAAATGTAAAACACTCCTAGTGCTTAATAACTCGAGTTGAAAAGGCTTCGAAATTAGTTTTTTTTGTTTTGTTGAAATAGTATCCCTTACTTTCCACATGATTGAACAATTTGTGCAAATCTCCCTTAAAAACGAAAATACTCTACAAAACTCCTTAGAAGGGTGTAGGATAAACATATGATAGATTAAGGTGAGGAGAATTGGGTGAAGAATGAAAAATGCTTACACAAAAGGCACAAGGGGGTTAACTAGGGATAAAAGTGATATGGGTTGGCTAGAAGGGCTCAAACGAAAGAAACAAGGCCTATATCACTTCCTAGAATCCATGTGGTTCACAAAGTATGCCTCAAATAGATAATGAAAGTAGTTCTTGCAAACAATTTAAACATCCTCAAGTATTTGACCAAAAGCAAAGAATAATGAGATCACAACGATGTAGACAAGAAAATTATAGGATAGTATATAACACTCAAGAAAGAAAGGCACAGGCTCAAAAGCTCACATAATGAGGGTTACATAAATTTACACTAGCTCTTATTTAGCCATTTAAATCATGTGAAATCCCCAATCGAAACTCATATTAACATGGATATGTGCATAAGGATTTCCCAAGTCTAATCATAAAAATGAGGCTAACACAAAGATAATGTAAAGAATTAGTGTCATGCTCAAAACTTCTTGAAAGTTAATTGTAAATAAAATTCAATCTCATCATATAATTGGGAAGTGACTACCACAAACAAATAAATTACTTGGCCAAACTTTACATTCTTTATATGGTTGGATTCAGAATGAAAAAACAAAGAACGCACGCTGGCCAAAATACAAAAACAGCAGCGAACAAGGACAGAATTTGAAACAAAGACAGAGGACTGCTGCATACATTATGAAACCAAAAAACTCAATCACCCACAACTTAAAATAAACATTGTCCTCAATGTTTAAAACAAAGAAAAATAATTCATGCAAATTCATTTAAAGAGAGAGAGAGAGAGAGAGAGTGAGAACTTTCCGGGTTTGTGTAGGTGCATGGATGAGCAAAGCGTAGAATATGTCAAAGTGAGAGTGGATCGACAATGCGACGAACTGAAACACCCACAACTTGCTTCTTGGAATGTCAACAGACTTGTAATAGCTCCTATAAGTCTTGGAATGCGATGAAATTGGAACGAAACTGAGCTGGATATGTAATCATAAAAATCTGGAAATCCGACTTCTAGCGACAAAAAATCTGATGAACACCGCTTCTAAAACCTCTTTGGTGACGAAAAATCTTCAAATTCTAGGCAAAACAGCAACTGCCTTTTTTTTTTTTGTGTTTTGGGTCCTTTTTTGAGCTTCAAATTGTCCTAAAACATAATGTAGGCCACCGGAGACCCCCAAACCTAGTCCAAAACATCATAATAACCATTCTAAACATGTCGGTGGCTTCAGATTGACCTGAAAAATAACAAAAAAGACATTAGGCAGAAATTTTGATTTTGACCAAAATAAGAACCTACTAAGCTATTTTGCGATTTTCTGGCATTTAACTTCAACCAATGACTAAACAAATTTCTGTAACACATCTAAAATGTGCTGCAAACATCTTAGGGCTAGAAAAATGTGAAAAATGTTATTTGGAACACAAAATCCTTTGTTTGATGACGCAAAACTTAACAAAAACAACAAAAATAAAAACATGATAAATGTTAGAGAAATCACATAGAAACTAAAAACAAAAAAACAAAAACAAAAGTTAAGAATGCTTGGGTTGCCTCCTAAGAAGCGCTTCTTTATAGTCATGAGCTAGACTTTTCGAATGTCTATGGTGGTGCGGAAGTAGCAAAGAATGCTACTTCTTCCATATAATGCTTGGGCTGTTGTCCAAACTCCCTGCGAATAATAGCCTTGTCATGCAATGTCTTGGTGTGATCCTTGGCAAGGAGATGCTACAAGAGCCGGCTCATCTTGGAAAAGCTTTTGATACAACATTGATAAATTCCAGCACGTCCAAGAGAAGAGCGCCTGTGTTTCACATATGGAGGGGGTGCCAACTTGGCTTTCAAGACATCTGTAAAGGTGTTTTCCAAGTAGTTGACATGTACAATTGGGTCAAGGAGATCTATACGACTGCACTCTTCCAAGTCCCTCAATTTTTTAATAGCTTCAAACACCTTAAACTCAACGGATTCCCCTTGAACTCTTAAAGTTAAAGTTCCTTGTTGCACATCAATCAATGTACCAGCTGTTGCAAGGAAGGGACGGCCTAGCAAGAGTGGGATTTTATAGTCTTCCTCCATGTCAAGAACTAGGAAATCAACCGGCAACACAAATTGCTTCACTTTGATCAGCACATCTTCAATGATTCCTTTTGGATATGTGATTGATCTGTCCGCAAGTTGAAGAGAAACGGAAGTGCTCTTGAGCTCTCCAATTCCTAATCTCTGAAAAATAGACAAAGGCATAAGGTTAATGCTTGAGCCTAAATCTAAAAATGCTTTATCAAATTGAACATCACCAATAATGCAAGGAATTGTAAAACTCACTGCACTCTTCAATTAACATCACTTTTTCATGAGCTGCGAATTTCCTCTTGTTTGTACATGCATCCTTCAAAAATTTTGCATAGGAGGGAAATTGTTTGACAGCGTCTAGCAATGGAATATTGATATGGACCTTTTTGAAAATCTCCAAAATATCCATTTGATCTTTCTTTCATTTATGGACTCGTTGGGCTGCTGGAAACGGAAGTGGGGGAACATAAATCCTTTCTTTGACAGGGCGATTTGATCATCATTAGAGGTTCTTTCGGAATATCATGGTTTGCCTTGGGTAGGTGCTGGAAGTAGTCCTTTAGTTTCTTCTCTACCTTCATCTTCTTTTCCAGCACTTGTCATGGCTTCTTCTCGTCTATCATATGACTTGCCACTTCTCAGAGTTCTAATAGACTTGACGTGCTCAACATTTCGAGGATTAATTTCAGGTTGGCTTGGGAATGTGCCTTGAGCCCTCTCATGAACAATAGTAGGGAGTTGACCTACTTGAGTTTCTAACTTAGTGATGGACGCTTGCATAGTATTCTGATTTTGTTGAGAAGTCGGTACAAACTGAGCAATTAAGTCCTCCAACGTAGGTTTCTTAGGCTCACTCGAGGGCTGCATTTGCTGCTGGAAGGGATGGCTAGAACTAGCTTGTTGTTGCTGGTTGCTCCATGAGAAATTTGGGTGGTTACGCCACCCTGGATTATAGGTGTTCGAATATGGATCATTCTCAGGTCGTTGAAACGAATTTACTTGGTGAACTTGCTCAAAACCTTGCGTAGTAGATGGACAAAGTTCCATTGGATGAGTTGGGTCAGAACAAATGGTGCAAACTTGATGTGGTGAAGGTGGAATAACAGCACGCATAAGAGTTTCAAGTTTTTTCTCAAGGCTTGAAATTTGAGTAGCAACCGCAGTGTTGGTGTCAACTTCATAAACTCCTACCTTCTTTGTCTGCTCACTACCCCATTGTTGATTATTATTTGCAAGCAAATCAAATTGATCAAACGCTTGTTGAGATGTCTTCTCCATCAATGCACCTCCGCATGCAAAGTCAACCATTCGTTTGTTTGCAGTTGTAAGTCCTCCATAAAAGAGGTGCATCTGCATCCAATCAATAATGCCATGATGAGGGCATTTTTGCAGAAACTCTCTAAATCTCTCCCAAGCTTCATAGAATGGCTCATGCTCCCCTTGACTAAAATGTATGATATCTCTTCTAAGCTGATTCGTTTTCTGCGCAGGGAAGAATTTCTGGAGAAATTTTTTAGCTAATCCCTCCCATGAATTAATGGATTCAGCTGGCAGTGAGTGAAGCCAAGCTTTGGCTCTATCCTTTAATGAAAATGGGAACAGTTTCAGCCTAACCACTTCATCAGAGACATTTAGGATCTTGATTGTGCCACAGGTGTCGAAAAAATCCCGAATATGCATGTTAGGATCTTCATTCGACTTGCCATAGAAAGATGGTAACAAGTGAATCATTCTGAACTTAAGTTCAAATGAATTTGCTTCAACTTCTGGTACTACAATACGTGATGGAGTGTTGGAAAGAGTTGGGATGGAGTACTCCTTCATAGCTCGAGCAGGTTGTGTTCGTTCCCTTGCTTCCTCTTGCACTAATTGTTGTTCCCCAACGTTCTCGTCACTCTTCTAGTTTATATTTTCAACGGAACCTCCGTCTTCTTGATGTTCCAGTGAGTGAGTGAATTTGTCTTTTCGTTTCCAAACTATTCTTTCAATCTCAGGATCAAATAGTATGAGGTCCCGACCTTCAAAGCGTCTTCCAATCATACACTAATCCGAACCTAAAAAAAAAACACAAGACAAACAAGAAACACAAATCAATTCCAAAAACCTGAAATTTCCAATAAATGCAAATAAAAACGAAATAAATAAATTAAAACTAAAAAAAATGAAAAGTAACTATTAATAAAGAAAAATAATTAATAAAAATGAAAATAAAATAAAATAAAAACTGCAAAGCAAAATTAAGATTGAACTAAATCGTAGTTGACAAAGCCAATCCCCGGCAACAGAGCCGAAAACTTGTTGTTTCTCCTTCAAAAAATTCGGGAAAAATATGCAAATTGTAGCTTTTGGTCTTATCTTTCCAGCCATATATCGCACACCTTGAGGAAAAATCAGGAAAGTCTTCAAATAGTCATTCTTCCACAACAGCACAGTTTTGACGGGATTGCACCTTATGCTGACTTAACCTCAAAGACTGCTCTCATTGGCTACTCCGAAAATTCTAGAAAAATTCAGCAATCATCTTCAAGGTCTTAACTTTCATATCCAATTGGTCTCACACTAAAACTCCACCAAAAAGTAGTATTTCCGTTGAAAAAAAATTACTTGCTCTAGAAAGCTGAAAATTGAGAAAATAAAGTAATAAGTCCTTTTTAAATCAAATTCTCCTACAAAACCTAAGTATAAAGAGTACATAAATGTGTAAATTTATGGACTTATCAACTTTTGTGGCCTTAACAGCTACTGCACATTTTATGACAATCAACCAACTGTCTTTGCCTTCCTGGAACAGATAAAGCTAACTCTGACCAAAGGACCCTCGGTTGCTTGAGAAACTATACTGAAGTAGAGTGTAATGATGGGAAAGAAAATACATTATCACTCCAATTACATTAAATCTCTAACATTTGATTTTTTCTGATTTATAATTTTAAATAGATGTTGTTGATAACTGTCGTCTCAGTATTTTACTACGTCGGTTTTTATTTTATAAACTGTCGTGTATATCATTAAAGCCTTCACTGCATTTTAATTAGACGACCTTTCTATAGTTTAGCAACCTTAGAACATTTACACAATGACGGTTATGTCTTTACCGTCACCTATAACCTTTATCCGTTAGTATGTTCTAGAAACCGTCATTTATATTATATACTACGTCGGTTTGGTTGGTTTAGTTAGAGTTGTTTATTTAACTTGATGTACAAACTAACTTATATTTCTTTATTTATTTCTTGTAACAGGATCTATCAAAGCTAGACATGCCACCTCCTCTGTTAGCCCTATGCCAATTTGTTGAGACCAAGTTGAAGCCTGCTAACGAGACCACTAGAATTCACATTCCAGAGGAAGTGTTTGGCACTGACCATGATACCTTCCTCTTGTGTGAAGTTATTTTGCAGTTTCTTTCCATGGTTGAGATTGGATCCACAGTGATTGCAGTATACATGAGATAACTCTCGAAATCCAATTTTTATTTATTTATTTATTATTTTTTTACATTTCCTTTCTTTTAAATTAAAATCTCATTTAATTGAATTTAATATATTTAGGTATCTATTTGACTATTTAAAATTGGCAAATATGGTAAACCTTGTTGGCCTCGTGGACCCTGAACAAGTCAGCTCTCAATCTGGAACGTTATCTTAACGTTCAAAACATCTCTCAGATTGCCTGAAAAATGCAGATGGGGATCAATTTTACTTGGTGCCTTATAATCCAGGGTTAGTCCCCTAAACTATACTTGGTGTCTTGTAATATTTTTCTTTGTAGTATATTTAACCTATATGTATCATTATGTGTAGGGGTCATTGGGCATTAATAATTGTGAGACCAGCTAAGGAGACTGTCTATTACATGGATTCATTGCCAAACCGCTCTGTTGACGAGGACATGAGAAATATAGTGAATAAATAAGTTTATCTATGAAAATCTAAGATTTTTTTGTTTCTGCATTTGAATGATACGACAGTTTTTTCTAATACCGACGTTATAATGAAAACACAACGACGGTAACTTCAAATTGATGTTTGAAATCATTTACAACATTAATATTTTCTGTAAACTGTCGTCTTAATTGAACTACCACGTCGTTTGTATTTTTCATTTAAGGACATTTTAATTTTTTCTGTTCAACTTTCATTTACAAACAACTTTTGGTTATATGTCTTTTTTCGTTGTCGCCGACGTTAAAATGCTACACAACGACGGTTTTTATTTATCGACACTTGAAATGAAATAAAACGTCACTTTTTTTACAAAACCGTCGTCTTCACTTATTTACCACGACGTTTAATATTTTTTATTTAGATTTTTAGTTTTGTCATTAACACTTTTTGTTTTCTTGAAACAGTTCAATCAAAATGTATAACTCTCACACAAGCAAACAATCATCACGCAAATCAACCATATGGAAAAATCTACATGTCACTCATCGACAACCAACTAATGTAGAGTGTGGCTATTACGTGATGCGTTTCATGAGAGATATAATTTATGATACATGCCTAGCATTTGAGAAGAAGGTAAAAGGCAAAATTTAAGATATAATTTCTTTATTTTACTACCTCGACTTTTTCTTTAAAAACCATCGTTTTAATCTTTATAACACGTCGGTTTTTGTTCTTTATTTGCAGTTTGCCAAGAAACAGGAACCAGTTCAGTATGTACAAGAACATATTGATGAAGGTAGGCTGGAATGGGCTGAATTCGTTTACAAGCAATTACAGAATAATAAGTAATGTAATTTATGTTAACAATGTTTAGGTTTATTTTAATTTATTGACAATGCACATAAATATATTTTTGGTAATTAATTGAACAATCATAAAAAAAATCAAATTTTGTTTGAATTTTTTTATTTTTTATTTAGGATATTCATGTCATTACATGAACTAAAATGACAATAAATCATAAAAACTTAATTTAATTCCCAGAGACTGACGTCTCATTGTAATTTACACGTCTCATATGTATAAACAATCGACGTCTTATTGTAGCGAGAAATAAAACATCGGCAGCAATTCTTAAAAATGACATGTAGTAGAGAGAAACATGACGGTTTATATATAAAACTGAACTCTACGAATTTTATTTTTTATAGATATACTACGTCTGTTCGTACAACAACAACGACGTCTTAAGTGCATACGACGGTGGTTTCTTGACCAAATGTGATGTTGTAAACATAAACAATGTCGGCATCTACAAAAGAATCGACATTGTAAATGTTGCTCGTGTCGGTTATTCAGCACAAGCTGATGTTGTAAAGACGAACCACGGCGGTGGTTGAATTTTGACGTCTAATATCATCTAGGATGACGTCATGTGTTGTTTAACGAAGTTGTAAATGGATGCAACGTCGGTTATGAAACGACCTGACCTAAATTCCACTTTAGAATCCGGGTCCAACTTTGTTTAAAAACTGACACCTGGTGGACGTGAGTTGTAAATGACCAAAATGCCCTGAAAACAATAAAACAAACTGAAAGACTCCAACTCGTGGCTGCACCTGGTAACTGTAGGCTGCCTACATACCCTTGCTAAGGGATCAAGCCACACGTAGATCTTTCCTCTATTTCTGATCTGCAAACCGGCAGGCCTCGGAGATACTGCTTTTATCCGGGCCGCAAAATATAAGTAACTACCTGCTCATCCCATAACAAGATTTAGATAACTCATTTCGGTCTGTACTGGTTTATTGTAAAACTAGATTTAGGGATGCCATTCCTAGAGTATCCAGGACTCCGTTTTACGATCCGTCAAATACTATATGATCTTGGAATTACCTAGATCAACATATCTGAACATGACTACGATCCAACGGCTCAAACCTACTGAACCCGGAAATCATACGCTAGGCAAAATCTGTTCGAGGTTCAAACGTTAACCGAATCAAGATCCGAGAAATTCTACGTGCTCGTGGGGACTAGGAGATTATTCTAGGCGCTCGTAGGCAAAATCTGTTGTCATAAAACCGATTCTTGGCTCTATATTTCTCTGGATTCTTCACAGGAACACCTTCAAAAGCTCCTCAAGTAGTGCAGCAGCAAATTCTTGGCTCTATATTTCTCTTGGTGTATGAAAGTTGGTGAAAAAATATGGTGAAAAAGATGATTGTCCCTAGAGAGAGCTTAGGGTGACCTTATATAGTGTAAAACAACTAACCCTATTCTAAAAAGGTCTGGAAAAACTCTCCTAAAGCAAAACAAAATCCCAAACAATTAAGGAAATAAACTAGGAAAGAATCCTTCTTTGACTTGGAAACACGTCAGCCAACATACACACACGTTTTGGGGTCGTTCCACTTCCTAGAAAATTCTGGAAAAAATATGAAAAACATAGCTTTATCTCTAAGCTTCCCAAGCATATATTACAAGCCACTAGGAAAAATCGTAAAGGTTGTCAAATCTTCAATCTTCCACATCAGTGCAGTTCTGACGGGATTTCAACTTAGGCTGTCTTGACTTGCAAGTCTGGAGCATTTGGCTTTGAAGAAAATTATGAAACTTTGTCACAATGATCTTCAATGTCTTAGCTTTCTTCTCCAATTGGCCTTGCTCTAAAATTCATTCGAAAAGTCAATTTTCAGTCGAAATCCTTCCAAGAGCGCAGAATAGCTGAAAATAAGGAAAGTAAGGTAATAATACTCTTTTTAATGAGCTTTCCCTAAAAACAACCAAATATAAGAGGTATTAAAATATAAAAAATGATGCACTTATCACTTGATCCCTTAGTAAGGGTACGTAGGCAGTCTAAGGTCTCACCCAGGTGCAGCCACAAGATAAACCATATTTTTGGACTTTAATTTGGTTTGTGGTTGTGACAGGGCGGAAACCTGTTTTAGATTGATGAATGATTATTGATTGAGTCTGTACAACTACTTATGATTGTGCATGCTAAGGTTTGAAAATTTTAAACTGCATTTTAACAAGTTAAAAATTTGGTTAAGTCCGTTTTTTAGGGGAGACTCTGCCGAAATTTCAGCAGAAAGTCTCGACCCTTTCCTCTTTTGATTTGGAAGAGAGGTAGGATGTTAGCAAGTGGGCCTGGAATCGGTTGGATGTCGAAAAAACCATAGGATCCATAATGAATTCCAAGGAATTGGGGGCGAGTCCTGTCATCTCCCCTAAAAGAGAATGGGTCGTCGAAGCCAAAAAATAGGCAATATTTTCATACATCGAGGTAATGGGGATATGTCAATAAACATATCCTTTGCAAAGAGAACTCAAGCACAAGTCCCAAGAAAACCTGGCTCTGATACCAAGTCAAACAAAGTAAGGCAAATATTCAATTATTGCCTATACGTGTATTCTTCTCTAATGTAGATGTATTTATAAAGAAGTACAAAGATGTGTTAACCCTAAATAACATAGAAAATAGAACTAAATTATAATAGGAAATAAATCTCAATTATAATAAGACTAGACAAATAGGTAAGTAACCAAAATCCTAATATAATAAGTAATCAAAATCATAACTAAATAAGAACTTGCCAGCACTTTTTACTTCGAAGAGTTCTTTCCTATATACACGTTCAGGTGCTATTGCACCAATGCTCCTGACAAACCGAACAAAAAACACCAAATAATTCACATGCACATCAAGACAAAAGCACTAAAAAACAGAAAGCTTCAAATAAAGCCAAACTATAATAATATCATACATGATAGAGTTGTGGTACATAGAAAAGGAAAACAACAAGCATATCAGCATCAGATAGGAACTTGGAACCAGAGCCACTTCACTCTTGAGACACCGGCATTCAGTTAAATGGCACTGAAAAAAGAACTTGGACTGGGAGGGGTTGGGATGTCCTGTAAGAATATTTTATAAATATTATGTGTGGCCCACATGAAGTGACCTATGTGGTAAATAAATTGTTTAATTGGTTTAATAAATATTATTCAGAATAATTATATTGGACAAATAAAGAGAAGTAGTTTCCTATTATTACCGTGATGTGTGGTAATTGATTATGGGCTTCACTAGGAAACGGGTCCTCTCTCTGCCTATAATAGTGCACATACCCATCTTATGTGTACACTGATGAAGACACGGATTAGGGTTTTTTCTAAACGTGCAAAAGGCCAGAGAGAGAAATCTATTTCCTCCACACTGACGGCTCGCCTACGGATCCCTCAAGGCAAATATCTTGATATGGTAGAAGACTAATCATTCAAGGTATGTATGTAATTTAAGTCTAATTGAATTTCCGCATAATGTTATTGTGAAAATCATGAAGTTCAAGATCTCGGGTCATGTATTGGGTTCTTATGGTTTTGCCCAATATTAAGCTTACATGTGGTATCAGAGCATGGTTGAGAACTCTCTTGATTTTCCATTATGATTTATAGGGTTTGATCTTTTAATTTGATTGAACCGTAACCATGTTCATGATCTATTGTGATTTCAATTAAATTTCTTTGATAAAATAATTAGTGCATATTTTGACGTTGGGTGACTGTTTAATAATATTATATATTATGAATGGTATCACAATAGACCATTTGTATTCATCTGCACTATAACTAGCAATTGTACATATGAATCAATATATCGGTTTTGTAGTATGCTTATGAATGAGTGTTTATGGATGAATACAAATGGATTCATAGAAACGACAATTATTAAAGGTGCAATATTTGAAGGCAGTAGGCGCATGCTTTATGTGCACCTAAGGGTTCTATGATCTGCATATATGGCTGTGTCGAAATCTTTTTATTGTATATTCATTAATGAATTCATACAAAAAGTATGAATTAATTTTTTCACCAAATTCATACTTTGTGTGAATAGGATGATGTATTAAATGTATGACCACTTATGAACTCATGGAATGATCCTGGTGTAGACATGTACAGTGAATTAAAGTTATTTAAAACAAATAAATGTAAGCATATTGTATTTCATTGTCACTGTACATTGTCTTATGAAGTGAGGCAATCTAAAGGTCTATTGCCCACTACTGTGTTAAAAGGTCATATATTTATCAGTTAATCTAATGATCGGTTAACCTTTAAAGTGTATTAATTGATCCTATGTAATCTATTAACTATTACAGCTGTTAATTTAATTTGACATTCATATTATGAATAGTTTGTTAGTCACCAAAGTGGCCAAGCTAGAACGTTCCTTGAATATCAAATTAATTAATCTAATGATCGATTAATCATTAAAGTGTATTAGTTAATCTTATGTAATTGATTAACTAATACAGTTGTTAATTTAATTTGACGTTCATATTATGAATGGTTTGTTAGTCACCAAAGTGGCCAAGCTAGAACGTTCCTTGAATATCAAATTAAATGATAATTAATCAATTACTTGTGATTTAAGGATGCATATAAATGAGGTTGAACCTTATAATGTTTTCAAGGTTCGAACATCATGAGTATATTGATTTTCATCATTCATAAGATATACGGATAACCTAAAGGTGGATTCACTATTCATATGATTGGTGATATAAATGAGGTAACTTGTATATGTTTTATTTAGATTTGTTTTGGATATCCAAAGATATCAAAGCCTTTCTAACTAGGAATATACATTTACCAATAATGTAAAATAAATGCATCATAATTGTTAATTATTGGTACTGTCATAATTTATCCCAAAGGAGAGTTATGATGATACATTTATTGGTGTTCAGACTACACAAGTCTTATATATGTTTGTACGTGTGTATTACTCAAAGCATTATTATTCTAAGCATATTACAAATTATATTGCAATGTCACTTTTAGGTTCGATTCATTCTCATGTTTGATCTAGTTTAGATTTAATTTCTCATTTTGTTTTGAACAAGTCCAGTATCACCAAAGTGTTCTGGGTCTTGATTAGGCATTTCAAAATGAGAAACTCATTG